>JAJTVC010002439.1:0-49768 GCA_022433055.1 Begonia peltatifolia | reverse complement strand
CCTGTTTCTTTCTCTCCTTCCCCACGCAAGGAAAACCTATCCTCCTTTGGTTATTCCCTTCCAGCGAAGTTCAGCCAACGCCGTTCTCAGTTTTCTCCTCCATTTCAATAGTAAGGTAGATTTTAAGTAGTTTATAGTTTAGTTTTGGTTAGGGGTAGAGTTTGATGAGAAATTTGATGGATAGAGATTTATAGTTTTAGAGTCTGAGTGCGTATTGAGTTTATTATTGATTGTTGTGGGTTATTGATGATAAATGCAATGGATTGGTGACGAAGTAAGCGAGTAACCGAGAATGAAGGATTTTAAACCCTAAAACGGAACTGTTTTTGAATTTTTGGTCTAGTTCTGAATGTTTGTTTTAGAAATCCTTTTTGTATGTTAAACTAGGTTATGAGTGGAGCATTTAGCCGCTGGAATCGAGTGATTCCAATAACCAACGAAAACGTTATGTGCGATCGAAGTAATGTTGATTTTTGGCTGAGTCGGGTTTAGGAGCCGTTTGAGTCGGGCTTTGATGGATTGAGTTAGTAGTCGTAGTTTTTAGTACGTAGAATGAGTTGTGAGATGAGTTTTAATGCGAATTGGTTATATGATAGGTTGAGCCCGAGGAAGTGATAGAAACGAGTACCACGGAAAGCTAGGACACCAGGTAACTAGTATTTGCATGTGCATTACCCTTATGGGCCTACACCATAGAACAATAGGGGTGAATTATGTGTTTTGCAAGTTTTGTTTCAGTCACGCATCATGTTTTGAAAAAAATAACGAAAATGAATTTGATCATGGTTTTATGCGCGAACGTGAAGTGTGCCGCGTGGTGGTGGGAACGATGTGTGTGTGGGCAGCTCTGGCCCCGTTGCTGGAGGAACCGGGACGGTAGCGACGTGCCAGGGAGTGGTGTGGCGAGTGCGTCCAGCCTCACCCTGGTATGGCTACTGCGATGTGTGTGTGGTGGTGAACAACTTTGACCCCGTTGCTAGAGGAACCCAGACGGTGGTGACATGCCAGGAGGTGGTGTGGCCAGTACGTCTACCCTCCCCTGGGATGGTTGTTGTGTAGGGTGATGCGTGTGTACGGTTCGTGGGCCTTGTTGCAGGAGAAACCGGGACAATGGCAACGTGCTAGGGTGTGGGGTGGCGAGAGAGTACAGCCTCACCATGGTGCGGCTGTACAACGCTGCACAAGTTACGACAACATGAGAGAGAATGTAGAGACTACATGCGATAGGATTACATTGACAGTTTTACTTTTCATATTGCACTACTTACTGAGCATTAGACTTATGTTGTGTGTTCTGTGGTGTACGTGCAGAGATTCCCATTGGTGAGTTACGAGAGCCCAGGCAAGACGAGTGGGCAGTTAGCGGCGTGCTACCATGTATCGGCGGGTGGAGTTCGTTAGGGAGACTCGACCTGTGGAGTGAGGTTGGATGGTAGATTTTGAGGGTTGTATTTTGTGGAATCTGTGTTAAGTATATAGGAAATTGGTGTATAGATTTTGATGTATAAACGGATATTTTAAACCTCAATAAATGTATTTTGAAACTACTTGGAGGAATTTTGATTAAAAATACAGGTTTTATTTTGTGGTTTTAAATGGAGGTTGTTTTTGCCGTTTGTCTTCTTGTGAGTTGGGGTTTTTTTTAGGTTGCTGGTGTAAGGTGTCGACCAGTATGTGTAGGTGTCGACCGAACTAGGCAAATGTCGACCGCGGGGATTGACCAACAAGGACAGAGCCAAACTGGGTGACGACCTATGTTTTTAGGTGTCGACCGATAAATGTAAAAATAGTGGAGGTGTCGACAGCAATAGTCGACTGATGGAAACATAGAGGATTAAGGTGTCAACCGGTGTAACCTACTGTCGACCGGTGCGAACAGAGGTAAATGAAGTGTCGACCGGTGAACATGGGTGTCGACCCCTTAGAGCAGAACGATTCAAGTGTCGACCAAAGGTTTTAGCAGTCGACCGAAAGTCGTTTTTTTATGTTTTAAAAACCTGAAATTTTAATTGAGCAGATTTCGATTAAGTCTTTCGCTACGATGTTTTTAAACGTTTTCAAGATGTCTTTTTGATTTGGGGAAACAAGCTTTAAATTTTTTCGAAATTTGTCGTATTTTACAAGTAAGAGTATGGTTAGTAAACCAGGAACCACGTTGGGTTTTCGAGGCGTTACAGATATGGTATAAGAGCTTTTACCTAACCAAAAGTGTGGCCGACGAGGACGTCGAGCCCCTCAAGAAGGGGTGAGATTGTGAAGGGAAGAGGGCCTGTCACAATTCCAACATCGCTTGGGTGGAAGTATCGGGGACGGTTCATAAATGGGAGGGCCCATCTTAGCCAGTATGACGCGTTTTGGGCAAAGCCCATAAACAAATCCGTGAGGGTCGGGGGCCCAAAGCAGACAATATCATATTGGGAAGAGGGGAATGCTACAAGTGTCAGAGCCACAAGGTCGACGTCGTTCAATGGATTACCTAACACCACTAGGCGCTGCATGGGAGTGCTCCACCAACTATAAGTCTTCTTAGAACCCGTGTCTTTCTTTTTAGACTTACTAGATGTTGTGGTGTACAGGATCATCGTCATGGTTAGAGAGACGCGTAGAGTTGTAGGCGATTTGGATGACGTCGTTAGGCAGCTTATCGAGTTGGTCAACCGCCAGTTTCAACAGCTAGAGCGGTTTATGAGTAGGGAGGACCAGAGCCAGTCTAATGCTCAGACTTCGACGGATCATGGGGGTGATAGGTTTCATAAACTGCGACCCCCAGTATTCGATGGGTTATCTTCGGATCCACTCAGTGCTGAAGAGTGGATATGGAGCATGGAAGACATGATGGATTATGTCAAGGTCGACGATCAGGACAGGGTATCCAGTGTAGTATTCCACCTTGCAAAGGATACCTGCTTTTGGTGGGATTCGGTGAAGGCCACCACCGATGTAAGAGCCATGACTCTAGAGGAGTTTAAGACGGTGTTTTTCGGCAAGTACTTCAGCCACTCAGTCAGGACCCGAAAGATGGTAGAGTTTGCCCAGTTGAGATAGACGGGTATCGTGGCCGAATACGTGAGATAGTTTGAGGCGTTGTCTCGGTTTGCTAGTCACCTGGTGAGCTTGAACGAGAACAACGTACACCAATTCGTACAATGCCTGAAGCCAGATGTATACATGGGCATGCGAATAGCTGAAACGCGAGGGGTACCTTACGAGGACGTGGTGGCAAAGGCCTTAGACATTGAGGAGGCTAGGACGAAGCTTCACGGTTACAGAGAGCTGCCTAAGGAACAGCCCAGGAGATATTTCAAAGAGTTGTTGCCACAGTCAAGTGGGGAGGAGTCGTCTCACGCAAAAGAGGTTGAAGAGGCATAGTGACAGCTCTAGCGGCCAGAGGAGCAACAAGCGGTCTCAGGGATCGGGACAGTTTCCGGTATGCCCTAAGTGTCAGAAGAATCATCCCAGCAAGTGCAGGATAGGCGCAGGGCGATGCTACAACTATGGTGAGGCGGGCCACATGTAACGCACCGTAATTTAGCCATTACCGACTTGACTTTTTATAAAATTCATAAGAAAATGTTTTTTTTGAAATTATTGAACATATTAAAACTCAATAAAAACACTTCAAAACGTGTGAACTTCTTTTATGAAATTTCGAACAAAGCTTGAATGAAATTTTTGTTAAAAACTTTTCTTTTTTTTTTTTTGCACTATTCACACGATACAGCTCATGTGAATAGTGACGGGCGATTACTCGCCCCTTGGGGCGAACAATCGCCCACGACACTATTCACATGAACAGTGCCGAGCGATCACGCGCCCCTTGGGGCGAACAATCGCCCCCTCCACTGTCATTTGGGCGATTGTTCGTCTAGGGACGAACTTTTTACCCCTTCTGGGGCGATATAACACTGTCTTGGGGACGTTCCATCGCCCCCACTAGGGTGATACATCGGCCCTTCCTTTGCGGTTGAGGCGATGACACTTCTCTTCCCCCTGTATCTCTTTTCCCATATCCCTTATTTTTTTCCATCATCAAATCATAGCTTCCTCTCTAACTACATCATTTAAACTCCTGAAAAAAAACATTTCTAAATAGTAGCAAAAGACTAAAATCTCAAAATTAGACAAATTCATTTAACCAATCCAAAACCAAAGTAGTTCGAAAATAGAAATCATAACTTATAAAATTATTTTGTCAAATCTTTAAAACTATATATATATACACACATATATGCATTGTACCCAAAATACTTAGAGAACCGCCCACAGGTCAAAATCGCCCTAGCAGCTACAAGCACGTTCCATGGACGTTCCCCACCAACCGCAGTGTCAACCATCTTGAGGATCAACGTACTCATCTGTAATGATATCACCTACACCACAAAGTAACTAATGAGCCTAACGCTCAATAAGTGATGTGAAATAAAGAATGCATACTCATGATTATGCTATGTTCTTCGTAAAATATGCAACTGAATATGTTCTTTATTTCTCACATAATGTGAGTTATTGGGGTACTAATTCTAGAGGAGAGATGGCCTAACTGATTGTCCCTCTAGCGGAACGACCAACTCGCTCTAGGGAAAGTGGAATGGCATATCTAACAGTCCCTTTAACGTAACCGGTTCCTCTAACAGAACTACCATACTCAGTTCCCTACCCACAATAACTATTTACGTATTTTACTGTACCATATTCTTCTTGTTCTGTTTATATGAAAACGTATGTATAAAACCGTTTTCTATGATTTGGAAAAACTATGATGCATGAATGTATGTTACATACAAATATCCTTATGGTTGTAAGCGTAAAGTAACATAAACAGATAAACAAATCCATTAATAAACAAGAACTTATCATAATAAACTCACAACATAAAATTTCTACCCAACCAAAACTCTCGAAACTAAAGTCTCCAAGTTCCTTATTTATCCATCAACCTCCTAACTCTTTGTGGTGTAGGCCAATTGGCCAAAACACATGCAAACATCACCTACCCTGCGTCTTGAGCTCAAAATTAGGCAATTGATCAACTTCCCTTTTTATTTGCAAACCTAAAACATAGGAATCAAACAACGTACATCAAAACGTATCCAATGACCTAAATCTTGGAATTTCCTTCAAATTTGTTATGAATTTCAAAATCGCATAACTTTATCTATACATATGCAAAATTCAAAATTTCCAAAGGCATGGACTTCTTAAATGGTCTACTTTAAAATGCTTAACTAAATTTATTAAATAAAACCAATTCAATGGATCAAAATTACAAAATGCCGAACTGCCTTGTAATTCACTATTTTTGATCTAAATTGTACAATTCCATTATTTCCTTCATTTAAATCTACCAACAAGTATTCAATTCCAATTAAACACCAAAACAGCTAAGAAATAGAGAAACTCCAACAATTTCCATGGATTACACGTTAGGGTTAATCAAACTCAATAAAACTTAATTATTTTATCTAATATCATGCTCAAACAAATTTGCATCAATATAACATAAATTAAACTGTTTTTCCTTGAAAAATCTAGAAAACTTTGAGAGGAAGAGAAAGGTTTCGGGGAAGGATTTTCAGTGGAGAAAGAAGACGGTTGCGTGTGCTGAGGAGAAATTTCAGATGATAATGTTTTAAAGATAAGTATGATCAACCTAACTAAAAAGTATTGTCTTCTTCTTAAATTACCCTTCACAATACACTCACGTGAAATTTTCTCCTTTCTCATTTCTCTCTTCCATTTGACTTTTCAAACTCTCTTTTTTTTTTTTCTTCTCTTCTTCTTCCTCTCACTTCTTCTTTCTTTCCAAGGCCTACACCCACTTGCATTTCATTCTTCTTCCTATAAGTTCTCATGATATTTAATAATAATTTGACTAAACTTTATGCGTGTATATATATATAAATATTAAATCGATAAGATTTCTGGGTGTTACACCACATGTCAAGAGATTGTCAGAAGCCACAACAGAATCGGTTCTTCAACTGCAATGAAATGGGGCATTTTGCTATAAGTTGTCTGAATTTGAGCAAGGCTCCAGCAAGGATACCATCGAGGGTCTTCGCCCTCATTGCTCCGGATGATACCGCATAGCCATCGGTGATCTCAGGTAGTATTCTTATTTCGGGCATGGCGGCTTATACTCTTGTCGATACAGGTGCTACGCATTCGTTTGTGTCTACTGCCTTCGTGGTCAAGGCAAATCTAGTGCCCCAGCTATTTTGGGTAGTTTTATGATGTGTTGTTGCCGTCGGGGGAGCGTCTACGCTTGGATCAGGTGGTATAAGGTGATATTATGACAGTGGAGAAAAGCGGTCGTATGCTGATCTGATCATACTCGACATGAAGGGGTATGAGGCTATTTTGGGGATGAATTGGCTGTCTAGACATTATGCCACGATAGATTGTAGGACCAGAGAGATCCACTTTCGACCCCCGAGTGGAGAGAGTTGCTCCTTCAGGGCGGGAAAGGGTTTGAGTAGGATTTTGGCTGTGTCGTCTATAAGAGCCTAGCAGTTGCTATGAGGTGGATGTATGGGCTTCTTGGCTAGTCTCATGGACGCGCAGTTTCAGGGCAGGGTTCAACTCTAAGACATCCCCGTTGTATAGGATTTTTCGGGCGTAGTTCTTGGGAATTTGCCAGGTGTGCCCCTTGACAGGGAAATTGAGCCAGTGTGCAAGAACTCGTACATACTGGCACCTACCGAGTTGAAAGAGTTAAAGGCGCAGTTAGAGGAGTTGACGGATAAAGGCTTCATACGCCCTAATTTCTCGCCGTGGGGTGCATCGGTACTTTTCGTCAAGAATTAGGACGGATCCCTACGTATGTGTGTTGACTATAGGGAACAGAATAAGCTGACAGTGAAGAACAAGTACCTACTACCAAGGATAGATGACTTGCTTGACTAGCTTCAAGGTGCACGAGTGTTCTCTAAGATTGATCTGAGGTCCGACTATTATCAGTTGAAGGTTAGGGAGGAACATATGCGGAAGACAGCTTTCTGAACGCGGTACGGGCACTATAAGTTTTGAGTGATGTCTTTTGGACAAACTAATGCCCCAGCCGCTTTTATGGACCTGATGAACCGAGTATTCAGGAAGCACTTGGATAGATTGTGATAGTGTTCATTTACAACATCCTGATATACTCACGGAGCGAAAAGGAACATAGTGAGTACTTGAGTTTTGTTCTGACTACTTTGAGGAAGCACCAGCTTTACGCTAAGTTCTCTAAGTGTGCGTTTTGGCTGTACAGGATCAACCTTTTGGGGCACGTCATCTCCTGTGATGGTATTTAAGTGGATTCGACAAAGCTTCAGGCTGTGAAGGAGTGGCCGCAACCAACTATTGCTAGCGAGATTCGCAGTTTTTTGGGGTTGGCTGGTTACTATCGGAGATTCATTAAGGGATTCTGTAACGCCCCGAAAACCTACTCGTTTCGGTACGTTCACTGCTCCGATACCACATCTTTAACGCTCCCCAGTCGTCCCCGGACCCGGGTATACCAACCATGCACTCGCTCCTCACCCCGACAAAACTCGTGTAAAATTTAAAACTTTTTGTTGCTCGACTCAAAATGACATCCTCGAAAATTATTTAAGAAAAGCCGCAGCGGATAAACTCGTTTAAAATCGGTTTAAATAGACTTTACCTTTTCAAAACATAGAAATATAGAGGCCGTTCGACACCTGGGTCGTTTTGGGTTTCCATTGGTCGTCACTGGCGAACGCCGGTTGACACCGCGTTCCCCTCGGGTCTTCACGTCGGTCGACACTAGTAATCACTAGTCAACACTTTTACGTTCAGCTCGGAGAGTGGTCGACACTTGCTTTCACTGGTCAACACTTTGACCCTCTCTGCCCGCGCAGGTCGATCCCTACGGTCGACACTCTCACTGATTTTACACTGACCGGTCGACACCCACAGACGCCGGTCGACACCTCATTTCCCTCTGCCCGCCCCAGTTGAACCCCGTATTCGACACTCGTCCTACAATTTACACTAACGGGTCGACATCTATGGATTTCGGTCGACACTTCATACCAGCAACCTAAAATAACAGCAGTTCTACGGAAGGAGGACACGAAAACTTCTCCAAATTAAAACAACCAATTGCAAACCTGAATCATTCATTCATTCCTTTCCAACAATTTCAAAAAGGCACCTATACATCAATTCTGATTATGGACTCCCAAACCCAACTATGCCTCAAAACATAGACACTCGACATAGATCTCACAAAACTCAACTCCCATAAACCTACCTCCGGACTTCACTCCACGGGTCGGGCCGCCACGACAGACTCCATCTGCCGGCACACGGTAGCACGCTATCAACTGTCTATTAATCTTGCCTAGGCTCTGGCAACTCACCTTCAGGGATCTTTGCACCTACATCACGGAACACACAATATAAGCCTAACGCTCACTAAGCAGTGTAATATGAATCGTAAAATGACAATGCATTCCTATCACATGCAATTTCTACATTCTCGCTCATGTTGTCACAACCCGTGCCACGTGGTACGGTCGCACCATGGTGAGGCTGGACCCTCTCGCCACCTCACACCCTGACACGTCGCCATCATCCCGGTTTCTCCATCAACGAGGCCATCAATCCGTACCCACGCGTCACTGTACGCACCGCAACCATTCCAAGGTGAGGCTAGACGCAGTCGCCACACCACCCCCTGGCATGTTGCCATCGTCTCAGTTCCTCCAGCAACGAGGCCATAGTTGCACACCACCACATGCACACCACAACAGCCACACTAGGGTGAGGCTAGACGCACTCGCCACACCTCACCCTAGCATGTCGCCACCATTCCAGTTTCTCCAGCAACAGGGCCTAGCTACCCACACACCATCGTCCTCGCCACACCTCAAATTTCACACCTTGCATTTCACACTCGCACAAATTCATTTTTGTACCCGTTTTAAAAACACGATGCATGTCAAACAATACACACGCACATCACAATCAATCATCACAACCTAACATTCCTTGGTGTTGGCCCACCTTGGCAAAACACATGCATACACTACTTACCTGGCGTACTAGCTTTCCGTGGTGCTTGTCTCACCCAAACCTGCTCAACCTACAAAAAAGACCATCTTCCCGTCAAAACTCATCTCACTACTCTACTTACGAACTAAAATCACCATACTAGCTCAACATCTCACACACTCACTAAAATCGCTCACTAACCTATTCGACTCTAAAAATCAACCTAACTTCCGACGTGCATAACTTTTGCGTCAACTATCAGAATCACACGATTCCAGCGGCCAAACGCTACAATCGTAACCTAGTTTACCACACCAAAAGAGTTTCTAAAAAGAAGGCCCCTAGCTAGGTCAAAAATTCACAGCCAATTGTTTTTAGGGCTTAAAATCCCACATTCACTGTCTTTCGATAAAACTCAACAATTTATTCATCAATCTATCCCGTTTATCGTCAACACTTCTACAAAGATCGATAACAACTCCAATGAACCTTCCAACCCTAAAGCCCTAATTCCTATTCATCAAATCTCCTATCCATCAAGTTTCTACTCGACTCAAACACTAAACCAATATTGAACCATAAGTACTTGAACTTACTTTGAACTAATGAAGTGGAGAGCAAAACGGAGGAATGGCGTCGGTGCAGCAAGGGTCGCCGGAGGAAGGGCTTCGCTCTTCGTTTCTATTCGCGTGGCTAGGGGGGAGAAAATGAATAACAGAGGAGAGGAGAGCTACGGGGTCCCCCTCCCTATTACCTAAATTATTTATAAATAATAATAATAATAACTAATTTCTATTTCACCCACACACTTTAATCTTTTAATCCAACGGCTATTCAATCCATTTCTGGTTGAAATCTTAAAATTTTCTCCCCACCATTATCCTCGAAATAATTCCCCACCTAACCTTACAAATTTTTCACTCTCCATTCTCACCCGAATCCCGCCGTTCATCGTGCCGACAACCCGAAATCGGTACCGCAAAAATACGGGGTGTTACATCCTCCCCTCCTTAAAAGAATTTTGTCTCCAAAATTTACGTACCGAATAATTCTGGGTATTGTTGCTGCATGTCCTGTCGCCTTTCCCAAGTGGTTTCATCCACATTATGATTGCGCCACAAAACTCTAACCAAGGGGATCTCCTTGTTACACAACACCTTCACAGCTGATGCTAGTACGGCCACTGACTTTTCCTCGTAGGATAACATCGGCTGCCCCTCTATATCATGCTGTGTAACCACCTGAGAAGGATCACGTATGCACTTCCTCAGCATGGAGATATAGAAGACATTATGTATGGTATTCATCAAGAAAGACAGCTGAAGCTTGTAGGCGGTCCTCCCAATCCTTTCCACAATAGGGAACGTCCCAACAAAATGAGAGTTGAGCTTTTCTCGCTTCCCGAACCTGACCACTTCTTTAAACGAGGAAATCTTCAAGAATAACTCATCACCCACGCCAAACTCCAGTTCCCGCCTCCTTCGATTGGCATAGCTCTTCTGCCGACTTTGAGCTGCCTCGACCCTCTTCTTTATAATAGCAATCTTGTCAACCGTCTGTTGTAGTATCTCTGGGCCTATAAGTCTTGCCTCTCTAACCTCATCTTAGTACAACGGCGACCTGCACTTTCTCTCATACAAAGCTTCGTACGGCGCAATGTCAATGGTAGACTAGTAACTGTTATTATATGAGAACTCTACCAACGGCAAAAACCTGCTCCAAGCTGCCTGAAACTCCAACACACAGACTCTGAGCATGTCTTCTAGTATCTATATAGTTCGCTCCGATTGTCCGTCAGTCTGAGGGTGGAAGGCCGTGCTGAATTCCAACTTGGTACCCATGGCCTTATGCAGACTCCTCCAGAACTTAGACGTAAATCTGGGATCTCGGTCTGACACTATCGACACAGGGACCCCATGGAGTCTGACTATCTCCTGCACGTACAACTGAGCGAACTGATCCATCGAGTAATTCATCCTCACTGGTAAAAAGTGAGACGACTTTGTTAGTCTGTCCACAATCACCCAAATTGCATCGTGGCCCTTAGCAGTCTTAGGCAGTCTAACCACAAAATCCATAGTCACCCGCTCCCACTTCCACTCGAGTATAGGTAATGGCTGAAGCGTTCCCGACGGTCTCTGATGTTCCGCCTTTACCTGCTGGCACACCACACAAGCCTCAACGTGCTTGGCTATCTCCCGCTTCATATTCGGCCACCAATAGTGTTGTTTCAAATATCTGTACATCTTAGTGCCTCCCGAGTGCACAGAGAAAGGACACGAGTGGGCCTTGGACAATATCTCTCCCTTCAGCTCTTCATTCTTCGAGACATACCACCTATCCCGAAACCTTAGAATCCCATCGTCCGAATAGCTGAGCCCAGCGTTAGCATTGGCCTCCATACCTGCCTTCAGTTTACTACACTTAGGGTCATTCTCTTGGGCCCGCTTAATTCTGTCAAGGATGGTCGGCCTCAACGATATCGCCAACAATGTGGCCGCCAAATCTTAGACCACTTCTAGGCCAAACTCTTGTACCTCAGTCCTTAGCTCGGTAGGCAGTGTTAAAACCATAGTAGACATCGAAGTCGACACTCGGTTCAAAGCGTCTGCTACCACGTTTTCTTTTCCTGGATGATACTTAATTTCCAGGTCATAGTCCTTAACCAGCTCAAGTCACCGCCTTAATTTCCAGATCATAGTCCTTAACCAGCTCAAGTCACCGCCTTGTCTCAAGTTTAGCTCCTTCTGCGTGAAGATGTACTTCAGACTCTGATGGTCCGAGAAGACTTCGCATTGTTGTCCATATAAATAATGCCTCTAGATCTTAAGTGCGACGACCACCACTGCCAACTCCAAGTCATGCGTGGGATAATTTTGCTCGTAGTGCTTCAGTTGCCTCGAAGCATAGGCAATCACCCTTCCATTTTGCATCCGTACGCAGCCCAACCCTACCTTGGAAGCGTCGCAATAAACGCTGAATTTCTTCCCCTCTACTCGCAATACTAGCAAAGGGGTTGTAGTCAACCTCTGCTTCAACGTCTGATAGCTGTCCTCGCACTCATCGGACCAGCTATACATCACGCTCTTCTTGGTCAATCGAGTCAAAGGGGCAGCAATCTTGGAAAATCCCTCAATAAACCTCCGATAATGTCCTGTCAACTCTAAAAAACTACGTATCTCGCTGGCACTGGTCGGTCGCGGTCATTCCCTCACAGACTGAACCTTCGCCGGGTCCACGAAAATACCATTACGAGAGATAACATGCCTAAAAAATTTGATCCTATCCAGCCAAAACTCAAACTTAGAGAACTTCATATAGTTGGTGCTGCCCCAGAGTCGTCAGCACGATCCGCAAATGCTCTCTGTGCTCCTCTTCACTCCGTGATTATATCAGAATGTCATCAATGAATACTATCACGAATATATCCAGTTGCTCCCTGAATACTCAGTTCATCAGGTCCATAAAGGCAGTTGGGGCATTAATCAGTCCGAACGACATCACTAAAAACTCATAGTGTCCGTACCGCGTCCGGAAAGCTGTCTTCGGGACATCTTCCTCGTTGACCTTAACTGATAATAACTGGAGCTCAAAGCAATTTTAGAGAACACCCGTGCCCCTTGAAGCTGATCAAACATGTCGTCTATCCTTGGCAACGGGTATTTATTCTTCACTGTCAATTTGTTCAGTTCTCTATAGTCGACACACATGCGTAGAGATCCATCCTTCTTTTTAACAAAAAGCACCGGTGCTCCCCACGGTGAAAAACTATGGCGTATAAAGCCCTTATCCGTTAACTCCTCTAATTGTGTCTTTAACTCTTTCAATTAGGTAGGCGCCAGCCTATACGGGTTCTTGCACACTAGCTCAGCTCTAGGGTACACGTCGATAACGAACTTGATTTCCTGTCAGGGGGCAGACCTAGCAGATCCTCAAGAAATACCCCCGAAAAATCCTACACAATGGGGATGTCCTGGAGTTGAGCCTTGCCCTGAAGCTGCACGTCCATGGCACTAGCCAAGAAGCTCATGCATCCACCTCGTAACAACTATTGGGCTCTCATAGACGACACTGCCGAGATTCTACTCAAATCCTCTCCACTCGGGAGCAGAAAGTGGATCTCTCTGGTTCTGCAATCTATCGTGGCAAAGTGTCTAGACAGCAAATCCATCCCCAAAATAGCCTCATTCCCCTTCATGTCGAGTATGATCAGATCCGCGTATAACCGATTTTCTCCCACTGTCACAATATCACCTCGTACCACTTGATCTGAATATAGGCGCTCCCCCGACGGCAACAATACATCATAGAACTGCCCAAAGTAGCTGGGCACTAGATTTGCCTTGACCACGAAGGCAGTGGACACAAACGAGTGAGTAGCACCCGTATCGACAAGGGTATAAGCCGCCATGCCCGAAATAAGAATACTACCTGAAATCACCGATAGCTGGGCAGCATCGTCCTGTTCTATGAGGGCAAAGACTCTTGGCGTCACTCTCGTTGGGGTCTTGCTCAAATTCAGGCAACTACTAACAAAATGCCCTACTTCGTTGCAGTTGGAGCACTGATTCTGTCGCGGCTTCTGACAATCCCTGAACATGTGGCCCGCCTCGATACAGTTGTAGCATCGCCCTACACCTCCCCTGCACTCACCGGGGTGACTCCTTTGGCATTTTGGGCATACCGGAAACTGCCTGGGTCCCTGAAGCCACTTGTTGCTCCCTTGACTGCTGGAGCTGTCACTGGACCTCTTCAGACCCTTTCGCTGAGACGACTATTCTCCGCTCAATTGTTACAACACTTCCTTTAAATACCTCCTATGTTGTTCCCTAGGCAGCTCTCTGTAACTGGGAAGCTTCGACCTAGCCTCCTCAATGTCCAACGTTTTAGCCACCACCTCCTCATAAGGCACCCCTAAGTCCCAGCTATTCGCATACCCATATATATGTTCGGCTTCAGGCCTTGTACAAATTGGTGCACTTTGTTCTCGTTTAGGCTCACCAGATGACTAGCAAACTGAGATAGCGCCTCGAATTGTCTCACATATTTGGCCACTGAACCTGTCTACCTCAACTTGGCAAACTCCACCATCTTTTGGGTTCGGACTGAGTGGCTAAAGTACTTGCCAAACAACGTCGTTTTAAATTCCTACCAAGTCATGAACTTCACATCGGTGGTCGCCTTCACCGAATCCCACTAAAATCGGGCATCCTTGGTAGGGTGGAATGCCGCACTGGATACCTTGTCCTGTTCCTCTACCTTGTCGTAATCTATCATGTATTCCATACTTCGAATTCACTCCTCAGCACTGAGTGGGTCCGAAGACGCTCCGTCAAACATTGGGGGTCTAAGCCTGTGCAACCTATCACCTCCACGATCCGTTGAAGTCTGGACACTGGTTCGCTCTACTCATAAACAGCTGTAGCTGTTGCGATTGGCGGTTGACCAACTCTGTAAGCTATCTAATGGCGTCATCCATATCGCCTACAGCTCTACGCGTCTCTCTAACCATATTGTGAAGCCTGTACACCACAACATCTAATGAGTTTAAAACAAAACTACTAGGGCTCTAAGAAATACATACAGTTGATGGAGCACTCCCATGCATCAGCTGGTGGTATTAGGTGATCCATCGAATGATGTCGACCCCGTGGCTCCTACACCCGTGACATACCTTCTTCCTACCTATTAACTGTCCCTTCTACCCTTTCCCCCAAGCGGTGTGGGAATTGTAACAGGCTCTCTTGCCTTCACAATCTCACCCCTCCTCTGAGAGGTCCGACATCCTCGTCGACCACACTTCCGCTGGGTAAAAGCTCTGATACCATATCTGCAACGTCCCGAATGCCTACCCATTTCCGGTACGTTCAGTGCTTCGATACCACATCTTTAACGCTCCCGAGTCATCCCCGGACCTGGGTCACAAACCATACACTCGCTCCTCACCCCGACAAAACTCGTGAAAAATTTAAAACTTTTGGTTACTCGACTCAAAATGACATCCTCGAAAATTATTTACGAAAAGCCGCAGCGGGAAAAACTTGTTTAATACCGATTTAAATAGACTTCACGTTTTTAAAACATAGAAATAAAGAGACCGATCGACACTTGTAAACGCTGATCGACACTTGGGTAGTCTCGAGTTTCCATCGGTTGTCACGGACGAATGCCGCACGACACCGCATTCCCCTCGGGTCTTCACGTCGGTCGACACTAGGAATCACCGGTCGACACTTTTACGTTCAGCTCGGAGAGTGGTTGACACTTGCTTTCGTAGGTCGACACTTTGACCCTCATCCCCCGTACAGGTGATCCCTGCGGTCGACACTCTCACTAATTTTACACTGACCGGTCGACACCCACGGACACCGGTCGACACCTCATTTCCCTCTACCCGCCTCAGTCAAACCTCCCAGTCGACACTCGTCCTACAATTTACACTAACTGGTCGACACCTATAGATTTCGGTCGACACTTCGCACCAGCAACCTAAAATAACAGTAGTTCTACGGAAGGAGGACACGAAAACTTCTCTGAATTAAAAGAACCAACTGCAAACCTGAATCATTCATTCATTCCTTTTCAACAATTCCAAAAAGGCACCTATACATCAATTCCGATTATAGCTCCCAAACCCAACTATGCCTCAAAACCTAAACACTCGACATAGATCTTCCAAAACGCAACTCCCAGAAACCTACCTCCGGACTTCACTCCACTGGTTGGGCCGCCACGACGAACTCCACCTGCGGGCACACGGTAGCACGCCGCCAACTGTCTATTCATCCTACCTAGGCTCCGGCAACTCACCTTCAGGGATCTCTACACCTACCCCACGGAACACACAACATAAGCCTAACGCTCAGTAAGCAGTGCAATATGCATCGTAAAACGACAATACGTTCCTATCCCATGCAATTTCTACATTCTCGCTTATGTTGTCACAACCCATGCCGCATGGTACGGCCGCAACATGGTGAGGCTGGACTCTCTCACCACCTCAGACCTTTGGCACGTCACCATCGTCCCGGTTTCTCTAGCAACGAGGCCATAGTTGCACACCACCACATGCACACTGCAGCAGCCACACTAGGGTGAGGCTGGACGCACTCGCCACAGCACACCCTAGCATGTCGCCACCGTCCCGGTTTCTCTAGCAACGGGGCCTAGCTACCCACACACCCATCGTCCTCGCCACACCTCGCATTTCACAATCGCACATAAATCCCTGCACAAATTCATTTTCGTTCCCGTTTTAAAAACATGATACATGTCAAACAATACACACACACATCATAATCAATCATCACAACCTAACATTCCTTGGTGTAGGCTCACCTAGGCAAAACACATGCATACACTACTTACCTGGCGTCCTAGCTTTCTGTAGTGCTCATCTCACCCAAAACCTACTCAACCTACAACAAAAACCATCTTCCCGTCAAAACTCATCTCACTACTCTACTTACGCACTAAAATCACCATAATAGCTCAACATCTCGCGCACTCACTAAAATCGCTCACTAACCTATTCGACTCCAAAAATTTACCTAACTTCCGACGCACATAACTTTTGCGTCAGTTATCAGAATCACGTGATTTCAGCGGCCAAACGCTCCAATCGTAACCTAGTTTACCATACCAAAAGGGTTTCTAAAATAAGGGCCCCTAGGTAGGCTGAAATTTCATAGTCAATTTCGTTTTAGGGCTTAAAATCCCACATTCACTGTCTTTCAATAAAACTCAACAATTTACTCATCAATCTATCACATTTATCGTCAACACTTCTACAACGATTGATAACAACTCCAATGAACCTTCCAACCCTAAAGCCCTAATTACTATTCATCAAATCTCCTATCCATCAAGTTTCTCCTCAACTCTAACACTAAACCAATATTGTACCATAACTACTTGAACTTACTTTGAACTGATGAAGTGGAGAGCAAAAAAAAGGAATGGCATCAGTGCAGCAAGGGTCGCCGGAGGGAGGGCTTTGCTTTCTGTTTCTCTTCGCGTGGCTGGGGGGGAAATGAATAACAGAGGAGGGGAGAGCTACGGTTTCCCCCTCATTGTTATCTAAATTATTTATAAATAATAATAATAATAACTAATTACTATTTTGCACTCACACTTTAATCTTTTAATCCAACGGCTATTCAATCCGTTTTCGGTCGAAATTCTAAAATTTTCTTCCCACCATTACCCTCGAAATAATTCCCCACCTAACCTTACAAATTTTCCATTTTCCATTGCGACCCAAATCCCGTTGTTCATCATCCCGACAACTCAAAATCTGTACCGTGAAAATACGAGGTGTTATAGATTCTCCACAATTTTAGCTCCTTTGACTCGATTGACCAGGAATAACGTGACGTATAGTTGGTCTGATGAGTGCTAGGACGACTTCTAGATACTGAAGCAAAAATTGACTACAGCTCCTTTCTTGACTCTGCCAGTAGAGGGCGAGAAATTAGTATTATATTGTAACGCATCCAGGATTGGTCTTGGGTGTATGTTGATGCAGCGTGGGAGGGTGATTGCCTATGTTTCCAAGCAATTGAAGCCCTACGAGTAGAATTACCTCACACATAACTTGGAGTTAGCAGTAGTGGTCTTCGCACTTAAGATATGGAGGCATTATTTGTATGGACAGTAGTGCGAGATCTTTTCAGACCACTAGATTTTGAAGTATATTTTCACGCAGAAAGAACAAAACATGACGCATAAAAGGGGGCTTGAGCTGGTTAAGGATTATGACCTGGAAACCAAGTATCATCCAAGGAAGGCGAATATGGTAGCAGACGCCCTGAGCCAAGTATCAGCTTTAGCTTCTATTATGAGTTTAGTAGTGCTGGCAGAGCTAAGAGCAGAGCTTCAGAGCTTCGGAGATTCGGTATGGAGGTAGTTTCTGACTTAGCAGATACACTTTCAACTATGTCTTTGAGGCCGGCCATGTAGGACAGAATTAAATAGGCCCAAGAGATGGACTCTTAGTGTAGCGAACTGAAGACAAGCATGGATGCCTTGCTAACACTGAACTCAGCTATTCAGAGGATGGGATCTTGAAGTTTCGGGGTAGATGGTACGTCCCAAAAGATGAGGAGCTGAGAAAGGAGATACTATCGGAAGCCCACTCTTCTTTCTCTGTGCATCTGGGAGTACTAAGATATACAGGGACTTGAAGCAGCATTATTGGTGGCCTAATATGAAGTGAGAGGTAACCAAGTATGTCAAAACCTGCGTGGTGTGCCAGCAGGTGAAGGCGGAGCATCAGCGACCGTCTGGTATGCTCAAACCATTGTCCATACCAAAATGGAAGTGGGAGCGGATCACTATGGACTTTGTGGTCAGGTTGCCGAGGACTGATAAGGGTCACGATGCGATCTGGGTGATTGTGGATAGATTGACGAAGTCATCTCATTTTTTTGTCTGTGAGGATGACTTATTCCATGGACCAGTTCATTCAGTTGTACATTCAGGAGTTTGTTAGACTACATGGGATCCTGTTGTCGATAGTGTTAGACCGAGACCCCAAGTTTACGTCCAAATTTTTGGAGGAGTCTGCATAAGGCCATGGTTACCAGGTTGGACTTCCGTAAGGCCTTTCACCCTCAGACCGACGGGCAGTCAGAGCAGACCATACAAATACTGGAAGATATGCCCAGAGTCTGTGTGTTGAAGTTTCAGGTGGCTTAGAGCAGGTTCTTGCCGTTAGTCGAGTTCTCGTACAATAATAGTTACTAGTTTACCATTGGTATGGCACCGTACGAGGCTCTATATGGAAAGAAATGCAAGTTGCCATTGTACTGGGACGAGGTTAGAGAGGCAAGGCTTATATGCCCGGAGATAGTGCAGCAAACTGTCAACAAGGTTGCTATTATAAAGGAGAGGATTGAGGCAGCTCAGAGTCGGCAGATCAAAGGCAGCGAGAGTTGGAATTCAACGAAGGTGATGGAGATATTTTGAAGATCTCCTTGTTCAAGGGAGTGGTCAGGTTCGGGAAGCGAGGAAAGTTCAACCCTTATTATGTTGTACCGTTCCCTATTGTGGAGAGGATTGGGAAGGCCGCCTACAAGCTTCAGTTGCCTTCTTCAATGGATGCTATAGATAATGTCTTCCATGTCTTTGTGCTGAAGAAGTGTATGCGTAATCCTTCTCAAGTAGTTGCACAGCAGAATATAGAGATTCAGTCGACACTGACTTACGAGGAGGGGCCAGTGGGGATACTAGGGTCAGTTGTGAAAATGTTGCATAACAAGAAGATTACTTTGGTCAAAGTCTTGTGGCGTAGTCACAATGTGGAAGATACAACTTGGGAAAGTTGGCAGGACATGGAACAACAATACCCAGAGCTATTTGGTACGTAAATTTTGTGGACAAAATTTCTTTTAAGGAGGGTGGAATGTAACACCCAGAATTTCTGTTATATAATTCTCGAGTTTACGTGACGGTAAACGGCGGAGTTCAAGTCAGAATCAGGAGCGAAAAATTTGTATCGTTAACTGAAAGATTATTTTGATACTAATGGAAAAGAAAACATTTTAAGATTCTGACCGAAAACGGATAGAATGACCGTTTGTGTAAACGATTAAAGGTTGATGGCGAGAAGATAATTAGGTTTAATTATATTATTTACAAAAAATAAAAATAAGAATAAGAAAGGAGAAGTGAAACCCCCCTCCTAGTGAAACCTCCTCCCACCTGTTTCTTTCTCCCCTTCCCCCGCACGAGGAAAACCTATCCTCCTTCGATTTTTCCCTTCCAGCGAAGTTCAACCAATGTCGTTCTCAGTTTTTTCCTCCATTTCAACAGTAAGGTAGATTTTAATTAGTTTATGGTTTAGTTTTGGTTAGGGGTGGAGTTTGATGAGAAATTTAGTGGATAGAAATTTAGGGTTTTAGTGTTTATTGGGTTTATTATTGATTGTTGTGGGTTATTGATGATAAATACGATGGATTGGTGAGCAAGTGAGCGAGTTTGAGCGAGAAATCGAGAATGTAGGATTTTAAGCCCTAAAACGGAGTTGTTTTTGAATTTTCGGCCTAGCCCCAAACGTTTGTTTTAGAAAACCTTTTTGTATGTTAACCTAGGTTATAAGTGAAGAGTTTAGCCGCTAAAATCGATGATTCAGATAACCAACGCAAAAGTTATACGCGATCGAAGTTAGGATGATTTTTGGCCGAGTCGGCTTAGGGAGCCTTTTTAGTAGGATTTTGATGGATTGAGTTAGTAGCCGTAGTTTTTAGTACAAAGAATGAGTTGTGAGATGAGTTTTAATGCGAATTGGTTATGTGATATATTGAGCCCGAGGAAGTAATAGAAACGAGCACTACGGAAAGCTAGAACGCTAGGTAAGTAGTATTTGCATGTGCATTGCCTTTATGGGCCTACACCATAAGACGATAGGGGATGAATTGTGTGTTTTGCATATTTTGTTTCAGTCACGCATCATGTTTTGAAAAGAATAACGAAAATGAATTTGATCATGGTTTTATGTGCAAACGTGAAATATGATGCGTGGCGGTGGGAACGATGTGTGTGTGGGCAGCTCTAGCCCCGTTGCTGGAGGAACCAGGACGGTAACGACGTGTCAGGGGGTGGTGTGGCTAGTGCGTCTAGTCTCACCCTAGTATGGCTACTGCGGTGTGTGTGTTGTGGTGAACAACTCTAGCCCCGTTGCTGGAGGAACTGGGACGGTGGTGACGTGTCAGGAGGTGGTGACGTGTCAGGAGGTGATATGGCGAGTGCGTCTAGCCCCCCCTGGGATGGTTGCTGTGTGGGGTGACGCTTGTGTACGGCTCTTGAGCCTTGTTGCTGGAGAAATCGGGATGATGCCGACGTGTTAGGGTGTGAGGTGGGGAGAGAGTCTAGCCTCACTATGGTGCGACTGTACAACGCGGCACAGTTTACGACAACATGAGAGAGAATGTAGAGACTGCATGCGATAGGATTGCATTGATAGTTTTACTTTTCATATTGGCCTACTTACTGAGCGTTAGGCTTATGTTGTGTTTTGTATGGTGTAGGTGTAGAGATTCCTACTGATGAGTTGCGAGAGCCCAGACAAGACAAGTAGGCAGTTGGCGGCGTGCTACCATGTACCGGCGGGTGGAGTTCGTTAGAGCGACCCGACCCGTGGAGTGAAGCTAGATGGTAGGTTTTGAGAGTTGTATTTTGTGGAGTCCATGTTAAGTGTATAGAAAATTGGTGTATATATTTTTATGTATAAACGGATATTTTAAACGTCAATAAATATATTTTGAAACTACTTGTGTGAATTTTGATTAAAAATATAGGTTTTATTTTGTGATTTTAAATGGCGGTGGTTTTCGTCGTTTGTCTTCTTGTGAGTTGGTGTAAGGTGTCGACCGGTATGCGTAGGTGTCGACCGAACTACGCAAATATCGACCACGGGGGTCAACCAATGGGGACAGAACCAAACTGGATGTCGACCTGTGTTTTTAGGTGTCAACTGGTAAGTGTAAAAATGGTGGAGGTGTCGACCGCAAGGGTTGACCAATGGAAACAGAGAGAATTAAGGTGTCACCGGTGCGAACAGAGTTAAATGAAGTGTCGACCGGTGAACATGGGTGTCGATCCCTGGGAGCAAAACGGTTCAAGTGTCGACCAAAAATTTTATCAGTCTTCTTTTTATGTTTTAAAAATCTAAAATTTTAATTGAATTGATTTCGATTAAGTCTTTCGCTGCGACGCTTTTAAATATTTTCAAGATGTCGTTTTGATTTGGGGAAGCAAGTTTTAAATTTTCTCAAAATTTATCAAATTTTACAACTAAGAGTGTGGTTAGTGAACCGAGAATTACGGTAGATGGGGGGTTACAATGATGCTTGTTTTCTAGCACATCAAGGAATGTTGAGTAAAGTGGTTGACAAGTTCATGACCAGAAGCTTTAGAATTCTTCTTCATCATCATATAATACAGCCAAGTTTCAACAGCTGTCCTTTTTGTTCTTTTTCTAAACGTGTTTTATTTCAAAACAGTTGAAAATAAGTCATTGTTTCAAAAATCAACCAGTATTCATCAAAAGTATAACTTCAAATTACGTTGAAATTTACTGTATTTGTAAAATGTTTTAATCTTTGTAACTAATCAGTATGTCGAAAATGGTATTTTTGTAAAAGCCACCATATTTATGTAACTGGCATTGACGAGAATGTTTTTGTAAATTAAATTAATTTATTATCTTGTGAAATAACTTTAATATTTTAATCTTAGGTCTATAAAATTAATTCATTAATTTAAAATAAAAGGTTTTTTCTTTTATCCAAAGTAAAGAACAGCCTTTCCCATTTTTCGTGGCAGAGAGAAGGATATGATAAAGCGAGAGTTATTGGAGAGGACGCAGATTTTATTTCAAATCGGTGCCCGCAACATCCTTATCTTGTCGATCCATCAATGGTTTTCAAGAATACCACCAATCTAAAGCTTTTATTATTAATAATAAAAAAGTCTTTATTGAGTTTATACTTTTTATCCACAAAAATCTGATTTCCATTGAAAACTCCAAATCATTGGAGGTAGTGAATCATAAATGTCATAAAGGGCTTATAAATGTTACTATGAATTTAAAACAGATTAAAAGTTCAAATGTGTAAAACCAGATTTTTAGAAATGTAATTTGCAATACCAAGTTTTTTGTCAATTTTAGTACGTGAAACGAGTTGTGAGATGAGTTTTAATGTGAATTGTTATGTGATAGGTTGAGCCCGAGGAGGTGATAGAAACGAGCATCACGGAAAGTAAGGACGCCAGGTAATTGATGGATCACTTGTGAATTGCCTTCGGGCCTACACCATGGAACAGTAGGATTGTTTGATTACTTGGTTGTTTGTTTGCTTTGATTGTCGTTGGTTATTTGGTAAATGGGTCGTGCATATTGTGTTGTCATGCATCATGATTTTGAATTACGAAAGAATGAGTTTTGGGCATACTTTGAATTGTGCATATGAAATGTAATCAGATAAGAAAAGATTTGCAACGCATGGGTGAATGCCTCGTCGTTAACGTGCTAGTGAGAAAGCACTAGGGGGTTCCCATGGATGAATGTCCGTAAGATGACATAGTTTGCGAACGCCTCGTCGTTAATGTACGACTGAGAGAGCACTAGAGGGTTCTATGATTGATGTTGGGAGGAGATTTGGCTTGGCCGTTCCGTGTGAGATCACGATGTGTGCCTTCAATCTCGCTCCGTGGGTCATGGTGTGGGTGTCCTGAGTGGAGCAGGATGTGCGCCTACTTGACTCACACGTGAAAGTGAAAGATGAAAATAACAAAACGAAAACGAAACAAAGTGTAGAAATTGCATGTGTTAGGGATGAGTGTGCATTGATTTTAACTCATATTCCATACTTGCTAAGCATTAAGCTTACGTTTTGTGTTCCGTAGTGTACGTGACGACGTGCTTCCTGGTGAGTTGCTAGATGATGAGCATGCATAGGATGTGGTTGGAGGCGTACGCCGCATATCGGTGCAAGCAAAATGTTGGGGCGACACGACCATGATGAGTCAGAGGATGGGATTTTTGTAAGTGTTTTGGGTTGAATGATGATGTATAGATTTTTGTGGTATATGGATAGTTGAAAGTCGAAGTAAAATTGTGTCGTTTTGAAATTCACTAGGGAAATATTACGTTTTCAAAATATAAGCTTTACTTTGTGAATTTAGTCAAGGAGTATTCGTCGTGTGTTTATTTCTAAAACGAACTGGTATTGTTATTTTCACTGATTCTGGTGCAAGGTGTCGACCGAAGTCGAAAGGTGTCGACCAGTCAGTGTAATTTGGAGGGTGAGTGTCGACCGGAGAAGGCAGAGAGAAATGAGGTGTCGACCGGCTACTGTAGGTGTCAACCGGTCAGTGTAAAATCTGCGAGAGTGTCGACTGCGGGGATCGACCTGTACGAGCAGAGAGGGTCAAAGTGTCGACCTGTGAAAGCAAGTGTCGACCCCTCTCCGACCTGAACATAAAAATGTCGACCGGTGATTTCTAGTGTCGACTAGTGTGAAGACCCGAGTAAAACGCGGTGTCGACAAGCGTTCGCCAGTGTCGACCGATGGGGACCCGAGACGACCCAGGTGTCGACCGGCGTCTACAAGTGTCGACCAGTCTCTGTATTTCTGTGTGTTAAAATGGTGAAATTTATTTAAATCAAATTTAAACAGTTTTTCGCTGAAATGCCGATTAAAATGTTTTCAAAAATATCGTTTTAAGTCGAGGAACAAACGTTTTAAAATTTCACGCTAATTTTACGATGTGAGTGAAAGAAGGCGTAAGTGTCGACCTGGTCCAAGGTGGACCAAGGGATGCGAGGAATTGGTGTCTGCGTAGTGAACGACCAGGAATGGGCAAGTTTCCAGGACGTTACAAGTGTGGTATCAGAGGGAGAGAAACGCACCAGAAATGGGTAGGTTTTCGGTGCGTTTCACCTATTACTATCTTAAACACCAACATACGAGTAGAAATCAACTATAACTTCAAATTTTCGTATCTCCCTTCTAGGTGGTTTTCACCAAAACTATCCAATACCCTCGTTAACTTCATTTTGAACACCCATAACAACTAAATACTAGCTATCTACTAATAACTAACTAAAACTTAATAAAAATCTGAAGATTGGCAAGAAAACGGCTGATCGTCGTTGCTGGGAGGAAGAACTTGCTGAGGAAAGGGGTTTCTCGCGTAGGAAAAGGGAAAGAAGGAGAAGGGATTTGGTGCTGGGGAGAAAACACCAAAAGGTGTTCTTATTTTTTTTTAATAATAATCTTAATCTTAATTACTAATTCACCCTCAACTTTAAACCGTTTAATCAAACTAGAATACGGTTCGTTTCTGATTGAATTCTTAAGATTTTCTCTTCTCCATTAGTATTAAAATAATCTTTCATTTAATGGTAAAAATCCTCCGTTCTCAATTTCGATAAAAAGTTCACCGATTACAATTATGTAAATCCGAAAAATTAGTTTTAGCAGAAAGTTCTGGGTGTTACACCAAAGAAGGTCCTCAAATAAGTGAATAAAACTAAGGAATAAGCCAATTAAAGTTTTATGTTTGCTAATTCCATATTCCTATGAAACTTCAAAATGAGAACCATTGGTGAATAAACTAAACTCAATAAAGACTTCATGCATTATGATTAGTGTTTTAGAAATAAAAGTGTTCATGCAAAAAGGATAAAATATTATAAAACACAAACTCTAAGAACAATCAATTGGGACAAATGTCAAAACATTTCACAATTTTGTGATAAATAATCAAATAGTGTCATTTCTATAAGAGTATAAAAATCATCAATAAAAAAGAAGTCTCTCACAGACATTGAACATCAGTGTCATTGGCGTTTAAGAAGAGAAAACGATTATCAAAAAATCGCGACGTAAAATATAACCCTGATTAGATTTAGAGATTTTCACTCAAGGACAAGGCAAAATTATTTGATTATGAATATACGCAAACTGTTCAAACAACTTCTCAATTAGTCGAAAATTCACATCAAATAACAATCCTTATTTTATTCATATCAATTATGGATCATGGAACACCGAGTCGGTATGATCAATAATGATAAAATTACATGCATAAAATAAACGTGACTGTAAAACATACAAATACAATAATCATTAGGAGATGCATCTCAAAACAGTTTTTAGAAACCATGAATGCATGCCTAAGCATAATAAATAAAATCCCTAATTCGAATAGTATTAATTTTAATACTATCAAATCCTTGTCAAAGAAATCCAAAAGTTCAGTCTAGTCCTGTCATGATCTGTATGTGGACCTAGATAGAAACGTCTGGTTGAACAACTGAATCCACGAGGGATACTGATCGCCCAACCTAATGATAGGTTTGATAGCAGAAGACTTTAAAATAAACGAACTATGACTTACAAAGAATAAGATAATACAAACAATTAAATAATCCAATAATATACTATGCATGAAATAAAATACCAAATATTTAATAATTTATACAAACCTAAAAAAGTAAATAATACAACAAAATAATTTCCTCACCAAGACAAAAATTAACACTCACGAAAACTATCAAGAACGAAGAAGGGAATCCACTCCTTCACGAGAAAAAACAACATCAGTCTCTACAATCATAACTTGAAAAATAGAAGAGGATTTTTAGGGTGAGTGATTAACTGAATAGGGAACCATTTATGTTTGTGTACGTATGTTTTACACATTTAGTTTCAAGTGCATGGTATTTCATTTAATATTGTTGTACATGTATGCTCATTTGGGCTAATGCTTGTTGGCCTTATTAAGCCCTTTTTATTTCAGTTTTCAATTATTTTGATTTATATTGTGTTGAACAACCAAAGTAACTGAACTCAAATATGATGATTGTTTGTAGCTAATTAAGCCTCTAGATATCAACTTTTGGTTATTCTGGGTTGTATCTGGCTGAGCAATCAAAGCAACCAGAATCACAATGTATGCACCTTCTACTGCTTGAAGGTTGTCATTTATATGTTATGAAAAAGGGTAATAAGATAGTGATAATGTGCTCCTTGAGTTTCGAATCCCTAAATCCTACCGAGTATTTTTGATTGATACGATGTTAGTGGTGGTGTCCTTTCTTGGTCTACTGATCGCCAACCACTCTTTACGATTTTTGCGAGTGGTGTCACAACCTGATCTTCGAATCGTCAGTCACTTTTGATTCATGGATTTTAACGTTGTTGAGTAGTTTGCTGGTAACACAGTTAATGTGGTTGGATATTTAGATTGTCATTATTTTTCAATTTTATCCTTACCCTTAAGGTGCAGTCGAATCTACGATTGTCACATTTCTCTAATAGTGTGTTGGAGGAGTCTTTGAATGACCCTATTTTTTCACTGGTCTGTTTTTCTAACAAAATGGTGGAGACAGTTTTATTTATAGATCTATGTATGTATCGATGTTTTTGAACATGCCCTACTAATGAGTTGTTGAGTCTGTTTTAAATTGAAAATAAGGATTTGATGAATTTGTGAATCATTGGCTTTTGAAGTCTATTTTGAATAATAAGAAAATTATTTGAACATAAATCCATGCACTTCATTTTTTTTCATATATACTATTCATAAAACTGCAAGTTTCACTTTTTAGAAGTACTAGTTCTGGCAAAGAATACGTAGATTAGGTTCAAAAAGCAGATAAAATATTTGAATGCCATGAAAATTCTAAATTAGTAAATATTATATTTGCTACTTTCAAATTCACTGGGAATTCTAATATATAGTGGAATAAGCTCAAATGTATTTGAGGGCATGTTGGATTCAAACTTATTTTCACTATCTTTTTCTAAAATTTAGAATTTTTTACAAAAAACAGTTTCTCGTTTATAAACTCAAAATCATTTTATGGAAATGTATTACGTTGGTCATGTATGATTTATAATTTTCTGACTCAGATTTAACACAAATTGGTGTTAAGAAGTGAGAACAAGATTGATTTTTTATGGAAATCTGATTGACAGTATAGTAAGTGCAAGCGACATCCAAGTTTCTTGCTAGTGTTGCAGCAGAAATGATCCTGAGTTGGACCGCCAATACCTCGGATCACTTAACCTAGAACACGACTTGATTGGAGTCATGATGCCAAAGGGTGTTCTTTGAGGCAACCTAAACGCATGCCACATGGAATGAGTGTTGCGGTGCCTCAATGTTTGGGTTGTGATGCGATGCCTATTTATGTACAATTTTGGGAATTTCTCTGATGAATTCCCAAGTTGGATTGTATTCTAATTTTGAGACCCAATAAGTATTGTAAGATTTTTATAAGTGCACTAGTATTGGTAAAACTACAGGTATTAAGGATTTATGTGTAGGACTAGACCAAGAGTGTTAATCTTAGCGGTGTCAAGAGGTAGATCATCATTTGATGTAGAAGTTTTATTTATTATATCTCAAAAACTTAATAACACTATTTTGAGTCATATCTAAGAAATTTAACACCATGTTCTATCTCATAAAATGTCAAGTTTTCATTACTTTGTGCATGCATTTATCATAATATGTACCTACCATTCATGGTTACCAGATTTGCTCGAGCTAGGTAGTTGTTTTTTTTGGCACATACGATTGTTGGTGTATGTGTATGCACGTTTAACAAATATATCAAGGCAGCTAAAATATTATGTTTTCCTGGTTGAAAACCTCTAAACAAAGTTAGTCTTATTATTATTACGTCTCAATCTATCTTTGATAATTGTCTTCTCGCCTCATATGCCTAAGAACCAATGTTAAAGGTCTGGGACTAATATTTTCTTTACCATTAAGTTAGATTGATTTCTTAATAACATTTATAACAAAAGATGTTATGGAAATCAAAACAACTTCTCATCATGGCCTTACACTTGACACCATGATTTGCCAAAATCCATTTTTAAAACAAATTTTCAAAAACAACTTTATGTTTGTTAATTAATTGAACAATTTAATTATTTTATTTAATGAAACGTAACAAACATATTAATTATGACAACTTTTGTTATTTGTCTTATAAGTTTATTAATTGATTTATTCAACAATTTCATCTAATGAAATATAATAAACTTATTATCGAGTGTATTAAATAATTAACTCATAATTAATTATTTAATCTTTTTTTGTTCATTTTATTATTCTAATAATAGAAGGTGACAAAGGGATCGATGGACCTATGATTTTAAGGTTCAATAATTTCATTAATTAATATAAACTATTTATATCAATTAACGTAATTATTAACTCTAAAGTAATTCTACTAAATACTTAGAATTGCACTCTTAAAACTATAGATTATATTTACTCAAAGTAATGTCTATTGATATAGTCATTACATATGTACTAACCCTCCATTTAAATTCGTAATAGAGATAGGTTTATAATCCGTTAACCTCTCATATTACATCTTTATTCTTAACTATCATTAGTACTTGATTGAATAATTAATTCATAATGATTTATGAATTTGCGCGTTAATTATTCGATCTTTCAACTAACAAGAAGGGAATCCTATAAAATGAATTTCATTATATCGATATTAACATTCTCAGCTATTCATTTTAATTCATTCCCAATATACAAGGTATATGAATTGTAACTCATACAAAAACTTTACAAAGTAAATTAAATAATAAATTAAAATAAAATAGGAGTTTGTTAAATACAATGAATTAAGATTATACACATATGACCATCATTATGATAAAGTTATTTGTTCTATATTTAACGGAAATTATAAGAACAATATAATTTTATTTGGTCCAATCCTATATAATTATATTACATAAAACTTATTTATCTTATGTCACTGCATATATAGTTGGGATATAACTATACATTCTTAATGAGATAAATTAAGTTTATGACTATGATTTATTTGAAGATTCCATACTTCAAATATAAGTCATTGACTTATTTTGGTTATTATTCTTTATATTATATCCCTCATATATACAATATATTTGTCAATATAAAGTTTGCACAAATAACCAAGGAATTTTCTCTGAATTTTATAAAGTATGATCTTCAAATGCAAGCATAATATTAATCAATTTAAATAATATAACTGTTCTATTACATTTGCTTGTTAGGGTACATAATTTCCAATAAACTCCCATTTACCCTAAAGTAAATGAGACATGTCTCTAATCCCTAAGCCCTCCAGATATTTTTCAAAACAATTTCTAGGTAACGTCTTGGTGAAGGGAACAACAAGATTCTCAGCTGATGAAATTTTCAGAACAGTCACGTCTCCACGCTACACGATATCTCTTATCACCTGATATTTTCTCTCTATATGCTTTGTTCGCTTGTGACTTCTAGGTTCTTTAGAATTTGACACTGCACCACTATTGTCATAATACAAAGTCAATGGCAAATTCATATTTGGAATTACTTCTAAATCAGTAAAGAATTTTCTAAGCCACACAGCTTCTTCTGATGCTTCACAAGCAGCAATATATTCTGCTTCCATAGTAGAATATGAAACACCACCCTGTTTCACGCTTCTCCAAACTATTGCTCCACCCCTAAGAGTGAAGATCGATCCAAGTATCGACTTTCGATCATCTGTATCGCTTTGAAAATCAGAATCCGTATATCCAATAAGAATCAAATTCATACCAGAATATACAAGCATGTAGTTTCTTGTTCTCCGTAGATACTTGAGAATATGTTTGACTGCTATCCAATGATCTAATCCTGGATTTGACTGGAACCGACTGACTATCCCTACTGCATAACATATGTCGGGCCTTGTGCACAACATGGCATACATCAAGCTTCCAACAGCTGATGCATAGGGGTAGCGTCTCATATCTTCCATCTTTTGAGGTGTGTCAGGACACATCCTTTTAAAAAGAATAACTCCATGTCTAAGAAGGTAAATAACACTTCTTGGAGTTTTGCATTGAATATTTGACAACTATTTTGTCAATGTACAACACCTGAGACAAAGCTAACATTCTATTTTTGCGATCTCTTATTAAACGGATCCCTAGAATGTAGCTTGCATTTTCTAAATCTTTCATTTGAAATTGCTTAGTCAACCATGTTTTTATATTTGATAATAATTCTACATTATTACCAATAAGTAGAATGTCATCAACGTATAGAACTAAGAAGACCACACGCTTGTCATTAATGAGCTTGTATACACAAGACTCATCAAGGGACTGCGTGAACCCATAAGATTTGATTGCTACATCAAATCTTATATACCATGACCTAGATGCTTGTTTGAGTCCATAAATAGACCTATTTAACTTGCAAACTTTTTACTTTGCATTCTTATCTATGAAACCCTCTGGTTGCTCCATATAAATGGTTTCTTCAAGATTACCATTCAGAACGGCAGTCTTGACATCTATCTGCCAAATCTCATAATCATAATGAGCGGCAATAGAGAGCAAGATACGAATGGACTTAAGCATAGCTACAGGAGAGAAAGTCTCTTCATAGTTAATTCCTTCCCTTTTGGTATACCCCTTAGCTACAAACCTAGCTTTGAATGTCTCCACTTTTCCGTCCACTCCTCTTTTCCTCTTATAGATCCATTTACATCCTATAGGTTTTACCCCTTCAGGCAGATCTACAAGATTCCAGACAGAGTTAGAATACATTGATTCCATCTCAAGTTTTGTAGCTTCAAGCCATGCTTCTTTGTCAATGTGTAATAACTCAAAAAATTTTGGATTTTTAAATCTAATTTTTGAAATTTTTAATTTTATCTCGGTTGGAATTTTGAGAAATATTTTAACGGAAAAATTAAATTATAAAACTCGGAGTCTAGTTTTGTGGTGGTTTTCGAGATTTTAAGTTGGGAGGACGAGAATTTAACCAATTTACGGACGATGAAAACCCGTGAGGGCGTTTTGGTAATTTAATTAATTATAATAAATAAATAAAAAACATGTGTTCAGTGGAATGGCTTTACGAAGAAGCCATTCCACTTCGGGTGTTCTGCGAGCCGAACACCCGAGAAGAGTGGCGCAAGCGAGAGGGTGATTGGGGACGAGCTGCCGACGATCGACCACCGGGGAAGAGACGCTACGCGCTAGGCGGTTCCGACGAGGCAGAAAGTCGGCATGAGTGGATTCTTCCCGAGCTAAAAACCACAGGTAACTCCTCCCTTGTTTTGGCTCCTGTCGACCCAGCGTAGGGGCTCGATTCTTTCCTGTTCTCCGACGGTTTAGCTAGGTATAGGGGTCGGTTATGGGCTGCGAATGTGGGTGTAGTGAGCGGACAGTGAGTGCTCGGGAGGGAGGGGAAAACCTGAGGTTTGTTGGGTGTGGGGTTTGGGTTTTGAGTTCCATATACTTGGTTTTGTTCAGATTAGGCTTAATTGGTGGTAATGTGGATGTTTGGTGAAGGGATTTGGCGAAATTGGATCGAAGTTGAGATTTTGGATTTTTTCGTATAAAAATAGTTTTGTTTTGGGGGATTTTGACAGGGTTACGGTTAATTGTTTTAAATTCTGTTTTTGCGGCCTAAATTAGGTTGTTAGAGGGACGTATAGCCACTGGAATCGTTCTATTCCGATATCCGACGCAAAAGTTATGCGCATCGAAAGTTTATGTCGAATTTTGGTTCAAGTCAAATTAGCGAGCATTTTTCGTAGAATTTTGACATGTGATAGTGGCAGGACTATTTTTGGTGCATAAAGCTAAATTGAGTGAGTTTTGATTGAAGAAAAACAAAAAAAAAATGTGAAATTTAATAAAAAGAGGCAAATTCGGTTTCGGGGTTTTTCCACCTAGCTGCAGCTTACCGTTTTAAAATCTGTCCTAGTATGTTAAACTAGGTTCCTAAGGGAACGTTTAGCCTCTTGAATCACTCGATTCCGTTAACGGACGCAAAAGTTATTCGCATCCGAACTTTACGCTGGTTTTTGGCCAAACAAAAGTGGTGACCTGTTTTAGTTAGAATTTCATGGGTTTAGTTAAGAAATATTATTTTTAGCTTTTTGGTGGATTTTGGAAATCAATATTGATGAGCGATTGGTTGTGTTTTAGGTTGAAACACTTTTTGGCGAAGTTGTGCGTCGAACGAGCTTAGAACGCCAGGTAAGTAGTGCATGCATGTGTTTTGCCCAAGTGGGCCTATACCGTAGAACTTTAGGATTTTATGTTGTTGATTGTAGTGTGCGTGCGTATTGTTTGATATGCATCATATTTTTTAAAACGGGAACGAAAATTGTTTTGAGTATATATTTAGTAGGTGACGAGACGCGTGGCAGTGGTACCGCGGATCCTGCTAGTGTGCGGGTCGGTGCTTCACCAGTCATGGATTCCGTTCGAGGAGTGGGCCGGTTGGGTCGTCACGCGGCGTGAATGTGTTGACGGTGAGGGTGATGGGCAGTGGTACCGCGGATCCTACTAGTGTGTGGGCCGGTGAAACACCAGTCGCGGATTCTGCTCGAGCAGTGGGCTGGCTGGGCTGTCGCGAAACGCGTGTGTGTGGTAACTATGGCCCCGTGCTGGGGAGGCTAGAACGGGGGCGACGTGTCAGGGTGTAGTGTGGCGCGAGGTATACCCTTACCCTGATGTGGTTGCCGTGTGGTGATGCGTGTGTGTAGCTTGTGGGCCTCGTTGCTGGGGAGTCCGGGACAGTGGCGACGTGTCAGGGTGTAGGGTGACATTACGTTCCTCCTTACCCTGGTGCGGCTACACTACGCGTCACAGATGTGACAACATGAGTGTGAGTGTAGAGACTGCATGTGATAGGATTGCATTATCGGCTTTTACTTTCATATCGCATTACTTACTGAGCGTTAGGCTTATGTTATGTGTTCTATGGTGTAGGTGCTGACGACACTGCTGGTGAGCCTCGAGAGCCTAGTCCAGAGGCGTAGGATGGTTGGCGGCATGCGCCCAAGGCACCGGATGGCGGATTTTGTTAGGGCGACCCGACCCGTAGTGGTGGTAGGTGATAGTGAGATTCGTTGATTTGTTATTTTGTGTCGGGTATCTATGCAGATAGGGGAGTTCGTATAGATGCCAGTTGTATGAGATTGTATAGAGTGGTTGTAGTGTTTTGAGGACACGTACATATTATTACATGTTAGAGTCTGATATTGCTCTATACTGTGAATTTTCTTCATTCGCACTTGATGGATTTCGTTATCTTTAAACTCTGATTTTGTTATGGAGATTTCTCTGGATGGTTGATAGATAAATATTGTTAGTTTTTGGTGAATTGTGTGCAGGGTTTAAATTTTGGGATACCCAGTTTTTTAGGCGTTACTCTGCCGAAATTTTGGGAGAGAGGTTGGGAGTCGAGAGGATATGGAATAGATTGGGATATGTACAGTGAGTGTTAGGGAAGTGTGGAGTGGAGCGAACGCAGGTGCACGGGGCACGCGGCCCTGCGGGTGCTCACGGGTCGTGCGGCATCGGGTGAGGGCGTGCGTGCGGACGTGTGATACAGAGGCAGGGTGCGTGGGGCACACGGCACTGTGAGCGTGCGCGTGACGCGGTGATGTTGAGTTGGTGCGTGCGGCACCGCGAGGGTGTGCGCGAAGTGTCGAAGTGGGGACGTGAGTGCGCGGCACCGGATTGTGTAGTTTGAGGGGTGCGTTAGTTTCTTTCCTAGGATTTCGAGTCTTGCCGATTTATCTTAAAACTATTTTTAAATTGTTTCTTTTCCGCTGCGTATTTTTATATTGAGGATCTCGTGTTCCCTCTTTGGGGCGCGAGTTGTTTTCGAATCGAGTCGAAAATTTTTATACACACAAATGTTCTTTTGAATATGATTTGAAAACGAAAATAGTATTAAATTAAGTGAGTTGTGTCAAGTTTTAGTGTGTCATACTGTGTAGACGTACTGTAGCGCACCGGGAACCTGGGGTTTCTCGGAGTGTTACAAATATGGTATCAGAGCCACGGGGTCGACGTCGTTAAGAGGATTACCTAACACCGCCAGCCGCTGCACGGGAGCACTCCACCAACTGTAAGTGTTTAGATTTGAACTTATTGTAGTACTAATGTGTTCTTTGTATATGTTAAAGGTAGAAAATGTCAGGAGAGGTGAGAGGTGAGAGGTAGAGGTAGAGGGCGACCACGACGAGAGGCGCCTCCTAGAGCTGTGGGCGACATGGATGATACCGTCCGGCAGCTTACCGAGTTAGTCCACCGTCAGTCTCAACAGTTGGTGAGATTTATGAGCAGGGACGACCAGGGTCAGTCTAGCGCCTAGGGTTCGTCTGACAGAGGGGGTGACAGGCTGCATAGACTTAGACCCCCGACTTTTGATGGGTTATCTCTGGATCCTCTTAGTGCTGAGGAGTGGATACGGAGCATGGAGAGGATGATGGGTTTTGCAAAGGTGGAGGAGCAGGACAAAGTTTCTAGTGCGACATTCAATCTTGCCAAGGATGCGAGCCATTGGTAGGATATTGTAGTGGCCACGAGAGATGTGGAGGCCATGACCTGGGAGGAATTCAGGTCGGTGTTTTTTGGCAAGTATTTCAGCCATTCTGTCAGGACACGGAAGATGGTGGAGTTTGCGTAGTTGAGGCAGATTGGCACTGTGGCCGAGTATGTACGGCAGTTTGAGGCCTTGTCGCGATTTGCAGGGCATTTGGTGGGCCTCGATGAGAATAAGGTACATCAATTTGTGCAAGGCCTGAAGTCAGATATCTATATGGGCATGCCATATGAGGAGGTGGTAGCGAAGGCCCTTGACATTGAGGAGGCTCGGGCAAAGCTTCCTAGTTATCGGGAGGTACCCAAGGAGCATTCTCGGAGATCATTCAGAGAGCCTCTGCCACAGTCGAGCGGGGAGGCGTCCGTGCAGAAAGGCCTGAAGAAGCCTAATGACAGTTCTAGCAGCCAAGGGAGCACTAAGAGTCCGCAAGGGTCGGGACAGTCCTGAGGCATAGGATGGTTGGTGGCGTGCGACCGAAGCACCGGATGGCAGATTTTGTTAAGGCGACCCGACCCGTAGTGGTGGTAGGTGATGGTGAGGTTCGGTTATCATCAGTTAAAGGTGAAGGAAAAGGATGTACCGAAGACGGCCTTCAGGACAAGGTACGGACATTTTGAGTTCCTGGTTATGTCCTTTGGGTTGACCAATGCCCCTGCAGCATTTATGGATCTGATGCACCGAGTGTTCAGTGAGTACCTGGACAAGTTTGTGATCGTGTTTATCGAAGACATCCTGATTTATTCGTGGAGTGAGGAGGAGCACAGAGAGCACTTGAGGACCATATTGACTATTCTGAACCAGCACCAACTGTATGCTAAGTTCTCTAAGTGCGAGTTTTGGCTAGACAAGATTCACTTCTTGGTGCACATTATTTCCTCTGAGGGTATTTCAGTTGATCCGGTGAAAGTTTAGGCTATAAAGGAGTAACCGCGGCTGACCAGTGCTAGCGAGATACGCAGTTTTCTGGGGTTGCCTGGATATTATCAGAGATTCATTGAGGGGTTCTCCAAGATCTCAGCTCCCTTGACCCGGCTGACCCGAAAGAATGTAAAGTACGAATGGACTGACAGGTTTGAGGACAGTTTTTAGACATTGAAGCAGAGATTGACTACAGCTCCTATACTAAACGCTGCCCGTGGAAGGAGAGAAGTTCTCCATTTATTGTGACGCCCCCAGGATTAGTTTGGGGTGTATTTTGTTGCATGGTGGGAGAGTCATTGCCTATGTCTCTAGGCAGTTGAAGGCTTACGAGCAGAATTATCCTACTCACGATTTAGAGCTAGCAGCTGTTGTATTTGCACTCAAGATTTGAAGGCATTACCTTTATGGGCAGCAGTGCGAGATTTACTCAGACCATCAGAGCTTGAGGTACACAAAAGGAGCTGAATTTGCCAAAGGAGGTGGCTCGAACTGGTCAACGATTACGATGTGGAGATGAAGCACCACCCGGATAAGGCAAATGTGGTGGCAGACGCCTAGAGCCGGGTGACAGCTTCGGCTTCTGCCATGACTTCCATAGAGCCTCTTGAGTTGATGACAGAGATGCAGAGTTTTGGCCTGGTGGTAGTTTCTAATCTGGCAGCCACTCTTTCGGCCCTATCGCTGAGGCCGACTATTCTGGACAAGATTAGGCAAACCCAAGAGACTGACTTGGAGTGTAGCGAGCTGAAGGCGAGCATGGAGGTTAGGCCTAATTTTGAGTATAGCTATTCGGAGGACGAGATTCTAAAATTTCGGGGTAGATGGTACGTCTCGAAGGATGAAGAGCTGAGGAAGGAGATATTATCAGAGGCCCATTCATCTTCTTTCTCTGTACATCCCGGAAGCACTAAGATGTACAGAGATTTGAAGCAGCATTATTGGTGGCCTATCAAGAAGCGAGCGGTGGCCGAGTATGTTGAGACTTGCGTAGTCTGCCAACAGGTGAAGGCAGAACATCAACGACCATCTGGTATGCTCCAACCATTGCCAATACCAGAATAGAAGTTGGAGCGGATCACTATGGATTTTGTGGTGGGACTGCCGAGGACTGCGAAGGGTTATGATGCTATCTGGGTGATTGTAGACCAGTTGACGAAGTAGTCTCACTTTTTGCCTGTGAGGATGACTTATACCATGTATCAGTTTGCCCAGTTATATATTCAGGAGATAGTCAGACTTCATGGGATCCCGGTGTTAATTGTTTTAGATTCACGTCCAAGTTTTGGAGGAGTCTGCATAAAGCCATGGGCACCAGGTTAGATTTCAGTATAGCCTTTCATCCTCAGACCGACGAGCAGTCAAAACGGACTATACAAATTCTGGAGGATATGCTCAGGGCCTGTGTGTTCGAGTTTCAGGCGGCTTGGAATAAGTTCTTACCGTTAGTGGAATTCTCGTATAATAACAGCTAGCAGTCGACCATTGGTATGGCGCCGTACGAGGCCTTCTACGGAAGGAAGTGCAGGTCGCCATTGTATTGGGAGGAGGGTCGGGAGGCCCGATTGATAGGTCCCGAGATTTTACAGCAGACTGTCGACAAGATTGCCGTGATACGGAAAAGGATTGAAGCAGCTCAGAGTCGACAGAAGAGTTATGTAGACCAGAGGCGTCGAGAGTTGGAGTTTAGTGAAGGCGACGAGATATTTCTGAAGATCTCGTCATTCAAGGGAGTGGTGAGGTTCGGGAAGCGAGGGAAGCTCAACCCTCGGTTTGTGGGGCCATTCCCGATTGTCAAGAGGATTGGGAGAATTGCGTACCAGCTTCAGTTGCCTTCATCAATAGACGCCACCCATTATGTTTTCCATGTCTCGATGCTGAGAAAGTGTATGCGCGATCCCTCTCAAGTAGTGCCACAACAGGATATAGAGATCCAGCCGACACTGTCCTACGAGAACAATTCAGTGAGGATCTTAGGGTCTGCTATGAAGGTACTGCGCAACAAGGAGATCCCTTTGGTCAAGGCATTGTGGCGCAATCATGGTGTGGAGGAAACTGCTTGGGAGCGGTGTGAAGACATGGAGTGCCAGTATCCCAACTTATTCAGTACGTACATTTTGGGGATAAAATTCTTATAAGGTGGGGGGATGTAATAACCCGAAAAATTTCAGATTTTTAAATCTAATTTCTGAAATTTTTAATTTAATCTCGGTTGGAGTTTCAAGAAATATTTTAATGGGGAAATTAAGTCATAAAACTCGAAATCTAGTTTTAGTGACGGTTTTCAAAATTTTAAAGTCGGGAGGACGAGAATTTGACAAAGTTACGGACGATTAAATGCGTGAGGGTGTTTTGATAAATTTTTATTGTTTAAATTTAATTGAAAAAATATTATAACAACCGAATGGCTTCGGGAGGAAGCCATTCGACTGTTGTAAATCGAGCGCCCGAGAAGGAGGCCCGAGACAGAGCGATCGAGGGCATGAGAGAAACCGAGTCGAGCTACCGATTACCAACGACCAGTGTGGAGAAACACTCGCCGGTGAGCCAGACCTGTCTGGCAAAACCCATTTCAAATGTGGTCTGATATTCCGAGCTCCAAAATCCGAAGGTGAGCCTTGTTTTGGGTTTTTATTTTTGGCTCATCTTAGTGCTCGGTTTCCATCCACTTTCTATGGATTTGGCCGCAACGTTTGAGTGAATTAGAAGGGGTGAATGTGTGTGTTTAGTGGATGGACAATAGGTGTCCGATGAAAGGGAGAAAAATCGAGGGGTGGTTGAGCCAAATTCGGTTTTGGTGCTTGAATTGTTGATTTCTGCTTAGATTATGCTTAATAGGTTGAAATGGGATTGCTCGGTGAAGAAATTGGCAAAATTAGATCGAAGTTGAGATTTTGGATCTTTTTCGTATAAAAATAGTTCTGTTTTTGTAGATTTTGACGGGACTACGGTTAATTGTTTTAAATTCTGTTTTAGTGGGTTAAAATAGGTGGTTAGAGGAACGTTTGGCCGCTGGAATTGTTCCATTCCAATAGCCAATGCAAAAGTTATGTGCGTCAGACGTTTATGTCAAATTTTGGACAGAGTCAAATTATTGAGCGTTTTTTGTAGAATTGTGACGCGTGGTATTAGCATTGCTGATTTTAATGTGTAAGGTTAGTTTCAAGTGAGTTTTGGTTGAAGAAAATGGAAAGGTGAAATTTGGATTAAAAGGGCAGATTCAATTTTTGGTATTTTTCACCAATCTGCGGCTTACCGTTTTAAAATCCGTCTTAGTATGTTAAACTAGGTTCCTAAGGAAACGTTTAGCCTCTTGAATCGCTCGATTCCGTTAACGGACACAAACGTTATGCTCGTCCAAAGTTTAGGCTAGTTTTCGACCGAATCAAATTGGTGACTTGTTTTAGGAATTTCATGGGTTTAGTTAAGGGATGTTATTTTTAACTTCTTTGGTGAATTTTGAAGTGAAGATTGATGAGTGATTGTGTGCGTTTTAGGTTGAGGCATTTTTGGCAAAGCTGTGCGTCGAGTGAGCTTAGAACGCCAGGTAAGTAGTGCATGTTTGTGTTTTACCTAGGTGGGCCTACACCATAGACTTTAGGATTTATGTTGTTGATTGTGGTGTGTGTGGGTATTGTTTGACATGCATCATGTTTTAAAAAGGGAACGAAAATGCTTTTGAACATATTTTGAGTAAGTGGTGAGACGCGTGGTGGTGGAACCGCAGATGCTGCTAGTGTGAGGCCGGTGCGTAATCAACTGCGAATTTCGCTCGAGGAGTGGGCCGATTGGCCCGTCACGCGGCGTGTATGTGTTGGCGGTGAGGATGATGGACAGTGGTACCGTGGATCCTATTAGTGTGTGGACCGGTGCAACACCAGTAACGAATTTCGCTTGAGAAGTGGGCCGGCTAGGCTATCGCAAAATGTGTGTGTGGCAATAGTGGTCCTGTTGCTAGGGAGGCTGGGACGGGGGCGACGTGTCAGGGTGTAGTGTGGCGCCAGGTACACACTCACCCTAATGTGGTTGCTGTGTGATGATGCGTGTGTGTAACTTGTGGGTCTTGTTGCTGGGGAGTCCGGGACAGTGGTGACATGTCAGGGTGTAGAGTAACGCTAGGTTTCTCCTCACTTTGGTGTGGCTGCACTACGCGTCACAGATGTGACAACATGAGTGTGAGTGTAGAGACTGCATCTGATAGGATTGTATTGTTGGCTTTTACTTTCATATTGTACTACTTACTGAGCGTTAAGCTTATGTTGTGTGTTCTATAGTGTAGGTGCCGACGATACTGTTGGTGAGCCTCGAGAGCTTAGTCCTGAGGCATAGAACGGTTGGCGGCTTACAACCGAGGCACTGGACGGCAGATTTGTTAGGGCGACCCAACCCATGGAGATGATAGGTGGTGGCTTGACTTTTGTGGGTATTCTCTTTTGCTGTGTCGATATATAGTTGATCAGACAAGTTGTATAGGTGTCAGTGTATAAGGGTTTATGGAGTGCTTGTGATTTTGGTGACGTACGCATATACTTTACATGTAGGAGCTTGATAATGCTCTATACTGTGAATTTTTTTCATTTGTAGTTGATGGATTTTGTTGTCCTCAAACATCGATTTTTGTCATGGAGATTCTCTGCATGGTTGATGGATAGATATTTCTAGTTTTCTGGTGAACTGTGTGCAAGGTTTAAATTTTTGGGATAGCCAATTTTTAGGCGTTACTCTTTCAAAATTTCAGGAGAGAGGTTGGGAGTCAAGAGCATATTGAATAGGTCGGGGTGCGTACAGTGAGTGCTAGAGAAGTGTGGATGAGCATGGAAGTGCGGCGTGGTCGCAGGTGTTTAGGGCATGCAGCCCTGTGGGTGCTCACGGGTCATGCGGCGTCGTGTGAGGGCGTGCGTCCGGAAGTGCTGTACGGAGGCAGGGTGCGTAGAGCACGTGGAGCACGTGGCGCTGTGAGCGTGCGCGTGACGCGGTGATGTTAAGGTTGTGTGCAGGGAACCGTGAGAGTGCGCGCGGGGCGCCGAAGTGGGAACGTGAGCGCACGGCATCGAATTTGTGTAGTTCGAGGTGTGTGTTGGACTTCTTCCTAGAATTTCAGGTTTTGTTATCTTATTCCTAAAGCTACTTTAAATTATCTTTGCCACTGCGTATTTTATACTGAGCATTTCGTGTTCCCTTTTCGGGGCGCGAGTTGTTTTCGAATCGAGTCGAAAATTTCTTTATACTCACAAATGTCCTTTTGAATATGATTTAAAAATGAAAGTGGTATTAAATTAAGTGAGTTCGCATCAAGTTTTTGTATGTCATGGTGTATAGACGTAGTGAGCGCACCGGGAACATGTGTGTTTCTAGGGGCGTTACATTTGGAAATATTTTTGGGAAAGCAAAAAGTGATATTTGATAAAGCCAGTATTGGATATGAGACTTTCAAAAGAAAAAAGGTGTACAAAAATTTCTTTGTTAGCTCAACAACTTGTATTGTATGCAATAGAATTGGTCATAAATGATATGTTTGTCCTCTAAAATTAAATGAAAAAAGTTATCTTCTATTTTGTTGTCGTTTCCTAAAGGAACCAAGAGTAACATTGAAGGTTCCAAAAAGGTTTGGGTACCTAAAAGAACCAATTGATTTTTTTATGTAGGTTGAAGCATCTCCCATGAAGAACTTGTAGTACCTTGATAGCGGTTGTTCAAAGTATGTGGCGAGATATGCTTCAAAGTTTTCTTCCATCTCTAAAAAGAAAGAAAATGTCACATTTGGAAGAAATTGAAAAGAAAAAATCCTTGGCATTGGAAAAATAGATATTGCTTCTAATCCATCTATTGAAAATGTATTATTAGTTGATGGATTGAAGAATAATCTATTAAGCATTAGCCAATTATATGATAAGGGTTATACAGTAATTTTTTATTAAGCATTAGTCAATTATGTGATTAAGGGTTATAGAGTAATTTTTTAGTCAAAAATTTGCATGATTTAGATAGCTCAAATAGAAAGATTTTATTTATTGATTATAGAAATGAAAATATATACACCAATGATCTTGAAAATGTTTCTTGTTTTGATGAAAATTAATTTTCGACAAACTCTTCTAGTGATTGCTAGTCTTGGCATAAGAGGTCAAATTATGTTGATATAGACACTTTAGTAAAAACTTCTAAGAATGATCATTTTAAGGGTCTTCCAAAGATAACCTTTGCGAAAAATAGAATTAGCAATGCTTATCAAATGGGGAAACAAACAAAGAGTTTGTTTGCTACAAAAAGTATAGTATGTTCTTCTAAACCTCTCCAACTACCTCATATGAACCCGTTCGGACCATCCAAAATCGCAAGCTTATGAGGTAAGCATTATGTTTATGTTATTGCTGATGATTTTTCTAAATTCACATGGATTTTGTTTATTAGGACAAAGGATGAAATTAAATCTTTTCTAGTTTTAGGAAGAGAAAGTTCAAAATGAGAAAGATCTCTCTATTGTAGCTATCAATAGTGATCATGGTGGAGAATTTAAGAATGGAAAGCTTTGAACTTCTTTACAAAACATATGGCATTGAGCAGACCTTTTCTTCACCTAGAATATCTCAACAAAATAAGCATTTTCAAGAGCTAGCTAGGAATATGCTCAATGAGAATAATCCACCTAAATGTTTTTTGCGGATGCCGCTGCAACGATTGGATATGTTCTTAACCGTGTTTCCTTTCATCCTATTGTAGAAACAACCTCATACGAGCTTTGGAATGGGAGAACACTAAGTGTCAAATATTTTAGAGTCTTCGATTGCAAATGCTTCATTCTTAACACCAAGGATAATTTGAAAAAATTTGACACCAAGATTGACTTTAGGATATTTCTATATTATTCCTTAACTAGTAAATCTTATAGAGTTTTTAATAAAAGTAGTCTAGTTGTGGAAGAATCCATGCATGCTACATTTGATGAAATATCATCACTATAAGCCAATTTGAAGTTAAATGATGATTTAAAAAGGGATATGACTCTCTTGTTATAGGTGAAAAGGATAATTTAAACCACGATAGGACCTCTCTAGAACTTTCTTCAAATGAATTAGAAACTACTTCAATTAATAATGTTAATGATGATTTACCTAAGGATTGGAAGTATGCCAAATGCCACATTATAGTTGATCGTACACTTAGAGTCAAAACTAGAGCCTCCTTCAAGTAGTTTTGTGAATATAGCTTTCATCCTCAAATAGAACCTAAAAAGTTTGATGAAGCCGAATAGATGAGAATTGGATTATGGCCATGTAAGAGGAGTTAAATCAATTTGAGAGCAGCAAGTTTTGGGAACTTGTTCCAATGCCAAAGGATCACTCCATTATTTGAACTAGATGAGTATTTAAAAACAAATTGGATGAAAATGGAGTTGTGATAACCCAAAAATTTTCGAAATTTAGTTTATTTTTCCAGTTAAAATTTTTGGGAAGTTTTTAGCTGGAAGTTTATTCTATGAAACTTGGAATTTAATTCGTAGAAAATTTGTGAATTTTTAAGTCGGGAGGACGCAAATTTAAACAAAGTTACGGGCGGTTAAAACACGTAAGGGGCGTTTTGGTAAAATGTAATTATTTAAATTATATATTTTTTTTATGTAATAAGATGGAATGGCTTCGGGTGGAAGCCATCCCACCCTGTTTCTGTCCCGAGGCCAAGAGAGAACGACGGAGAACGGGAGAGGAAGAAGGAGCACGACGGCCTACCAACGCCGACGATGAAGAAGAGCCGAGCGCCAGTGAGCAGAGAACCCCAGTGGACTAAAGGGGAGGTGCGGGTGCGGGTTTTTCTGAGCTGAAAACCCCAAGGTAAGCCCTCAGTTTCTAGCGTTGTTCGGCCGAGCTTGATGCTCGATCTTTTCTCTCTGATTTTTTATGGAATTTGGGGAGTGTTGAGTTAGTTTTAGAGGGCCCGTAGGGTCAGTGCGTAGTGGACTGTAGGTGTCCGAGAAGGGGTGGGAAAAGGCTGAGTGTGAGGCTCTATTGGGGAATGGTTCCTGGCCGATTCTATGGAGAAATGGAGTGGACTAAAGGTGAAATCATGGTAGTTATACAATGTGCTGTAAATGCTTGCAAATTTTGCTAAAAAAAAATAACCGAGGGGGGGAAGATGAGTTAAAGTTTGGGTTTTGGTGTTTGAACGCCCAATTTCTATTTATATTATTCGGGAATGAATGAAATGTGGCTGCTTGGTAGAGAAATTGGTGGAAATTGGATTGATGTTGAAATTTGGATTTTTTTTGTGTAAAAACAGGTTCTGTTTTTGGGGGTTTCGACCTATCTTCGGTTATTCGTTTTAAATTGTGTTTTAGTGGGTTAGATTAGGTTGTTAGAGGAACGTTTGTCTACTAAAATCGTTTGATTCTGATAACCGTCGTAAGAGTTATACGCGTCGAAAGGTTAAGTCGAGTTTTGAGCCAAGTTGGGTTAGTAACCGTTTTTCGTAAAATTTGTGACGTGTTATGTTAATGTTGATGATTTTAGTGCGTAAGGTGAGTTTTGAGTGAGTTTTGTTAAAGGACCAAGGGTGTGGAATTTTTGGATGAAGGGCAGATTCAATTTTTGGTGTTTTTCACCTAGCTACGACTTATCGTTTTAAAATCCATTTTAGTATGTTAAACTAAGTTCCTAAAGCAGTGTTTAGTCTCTTGAATCGTTCGATTACGATAACGGACGCAAAAGTTATGCGCGTCCACGATTTAGGCCGTTTTTTGGCCGAACCGAATTAGTAACCCGTTTTAGTTGAAATTTCATGCATTTAGTTGGGCGATGTGATTTTTAGCATGTTTAGAGAATTTCGATGCGAATGTTGAGGAGGGATTGTTTATGCTTAGGTGAACCAGATTTTTGGTGAAAACGTGCACCGGAAAAGCTTAGATTCTAGTTAAGTAGTGTATGCATGTGTTTTGCCCAAGCGGGCCTACACCATGGAGCTTTAGGATTCATGTTGTTTGATTGTGATGTGCGTGCGTATTGTTTGACATGCATCATTTTTTGAAAAGTGAACGAAAATGGTTTTGAGCATTGTTTTGAGTAGATGGTGGTGAAATGCATGGCGGTGGTATCGCGGATCTTGCTCAGGAAGTAGGCCAGTGCTTAACCAACCGCGAATTCTGCTCAGGGAGTGGGCCGGTTGGGCCATCACGCGACGTGTATGTGTTGACGGTGAAGATGATGGACAGTGGTGCCGCGGATTCTGCTCGGGGAGTGGGCTGATGCATCACCAGTCGCGAATTCTGCTCGGGGAGTGGGCCGACTGGGAGGTCGTAAAATATGTGTGTGTGGCACTATGGCCTCATTACTGGGGAGTCCGAGACGGTGGTGACGCATCAGGGTGTAGCGTGGCCCGAGGTTCACCCTCACTATGGTGTGGTTGTTGTGAGGTGGCGCGTGTGTGTGGCTTGTGGGCCTCGTTGCTGGGGAGTCTAGGACAGTGGTGATGTGTTAGGGTATAGCGTGGCGCGAGGTTCACCCTCACCCTAGCATGGCTGCACTACGCGTCACAGATTGTGACAACATGAGTGTGAGGGTAGAGACTGCATGTGATATGATTACATTATCGGTTTTTTTTTTTCATATCGCACTACTTACTGAGGGTTAGGCTTATGATGTGTGTTCTATGGTGTAGGTGCAGATATTGTTGCCGGTGAGCCCCGAGAGCCTAGTCCTGAGGCGTAGGATGGTTGGTGGCATGCGACCAAGCACCAGATGGCGGATTGTTACGGCGACCGGACCCATGGAGATGGTAAGTGGTTGTGAGATTTGCTCGCGTTATTTGCTTTGTGTCGGGATATTTATGTCGTCGGATGAATTCATATGGGCGTCGGTTGTACAGGATTATATAGAGTGTTTCTGGTTTTTCGGAGACGCGTATGTACTTTTATATGTTGGAGTATGTCATTGCTCTATACTGTCGACCTTCTTCATTTGTAGTTGATGGATTTTGTTGTCTTTAAACTTCGATTTTGTTATGGGGATCTCTGGATAGTTCGATAGATAGATACTTTTAGAATTTTCTAGTGAACTGTGTGCAGGGATAGACTTCTTGGGATAGCTAGTTTTTAGGCATTACTCTGCCAAATTTTCGGGAGAAAAGTTAGGGAGTCGAGAGGATACGGAGTAGTTCAAGGTGCGCGCAATGAGGCGCGAAGGTAGTGGCGGTGTGCGCAGAAGCATGGCATGACCGCAGGCGCAACCGCAGGCGCAGGAGGCACGCGGCCCTGCGAGTGCTCGCGAGTCATGCGGCGTCGAGTGAGGGCGTGCGTGCGGACGTGCAGCGCGAAGGCAGGGTGCGTGGGGCACGCGGCGCTGTGACGCGGCGAGGTCGAGTTGCTGTGCGCGGTGCCGGGAGGGCGTGCGCGGGGCGCCGAAGTGGAGATGTGTGCGCGTGGCGCCTGAATCCGTGAGGTGCAGGGCGTGTGTTGGACTACTTCCTAAAATTTTAAGTCTTGTCTTTTTATTTTTAAAACTCCTTTAAATTTTCCCTTTCTGCTGCGTATTTATATTGAGAATTACATGTTCCCTCTTCGAGACGTGAGTAGATTTTGAATCGAGGGGAAAAATTTTATACTGACAAATTTTCTTTTGAATATGATTGGAAATGAAAGTGGTGTTAAATTGAGTGAATTCACATTGAGTTTCTAGATGTGATAGTGTGTAATAATAGTGAGCGTACCGGGAACGTGTGGATCCTCGTGGTGTGATAGGAGTGGTAGTAAGGAACAAGGCTAGATTTGTGGGAAAAGGATGTGATCAAGAAGAAGGAATCGACTTGAGGAAACCATTGCTACGGTAGCTAGATTGGATTCCATTCACTTGCTTTTAACTTATTCTTGCTTTAAGAATTTCACGCTCTTTCAAATGGATGTTAAAAGTCTATTTCTAAATAGTTTCATTTTAAAAGAGCAATATCTAGAGCGATCCTAAGATTTTGAAGTCCATGATAAGCTTGATCATGTCTAAAAGCTTAATAAAGCTCTCTATGAGCTTAAACAAGCTCTTAGAGTTTGATATGATAAATTGAGCAAATTTCTTTAAGGAAGAGGCTTCACAATGGGTAAAATTGATTCCACCTTGTTCAACAAGGAAAAGGATAATCACATCCCTTTGGTTTAAATTTACGTCGATGATATCATTTTTGGTGCAACTAATGATTCTCTTTGAATGATTTTGCCACTAGAACGCAAAGTGAATTTGAGATGAGTATGATAGGGAGCTAAGATATTTTCTTGATCTCTAAATCAAGTATACAAGGATGGTAATTTCTAAGTTTGGTTAGGATAGTGCAATACCATCTCATACTCTCATGAGTACCACTGCAAATTGAACAAAGATGAAAGTGAGAAGAGTGTAGACATTAAAAAAGATCGTGGCATGATAGGTTCACTCTTGTATTTAACCGCAAGTTGACCCAATATTCTCTTTAGTGTATGTTTATGTTCTAGATTTCAAGCATCTCCTAATGAATGTCACTTGAATGTAGTAAAAAGGATATTCAAATATTTAAGTGGATCTTATGATTTAGAGTCATGATATCCTAAGGGGACATCTTTTAATTTAATAGGTTATTCTGACTCTGATTAAGAAGATAGTTTAGTAGACAGAAAGAGTACAAGTGAGACTCACCAATTCCTTGAAGAATCTTTAATATCTTGGTACTCTAAGAACAAAATTATGTGACACTTTCGACCGCCAAAAACAAATATATCACTACTAGAAGTTGTTGTACTTAAATACTTTGGATGAAACAAAATCTAGAGGACTATAATCTATATTAAGATAAGATTTTAATTATGTGTGACAATACTAGTGTAATTAATATTTCGAAGAATCCTATACAACATTCGAGAACCAAACACGTTGAGATTAGATATCACATAATAAAAGACCATGTTCAAAAAGGACATATATCTTTAGAATTCATAAATTCCATTGATCAATTAGTTGACATTTTCACCAAGCCTTTTTGATGAAAAAATGTTTAATAGCATAAGGATTCGTTTTGAACTAATTATATTTGATCAAAAGTGATCAAATTTATAGATTTTCCTTCAAAGTGTTGACTTGTGAAGTTTGTGGTCAACACTTAAAACTTTTGAGAACTTACGTTACACGTAAGTGTCAACCTTTGAGAAGCCTGGTAGACACCTCAAAACTTGCAGGTTATTTTAATTTTACAGAAGGTGTAGATACTTTATAAGGAAGTGTCGATCGTTGAGTCAAATTTTTTAATAAACCCTAGCCCAACGCTATTTTTTCCGATTTCTCTCTTGTCTCCTCACCTTTTCTAAAACAATTTCATCCATTTAGACCCAAAAACTAGATATTTATCAATCTCATCGCTCTAATGACTTCGTCATTTCATGACAGTGCTCAATGTGAAGCGTAAAAAGACTTCTTCACAAAACGCATCATCCATTTCTCCTCCTGAATGGCCATGTCCATTTTTGAGGAATGCTGACTCTAAATGTAAGTATGATGAGGATTTCAAATTCAAAACTTTGATTCTTTCCCGTAGAGTTTCATTTTATAGTCTTTGAGGTTTGAAATTAGAAGAATGTTGTTTTCAATTAAGACTAATTCTGTTATGCAAACTAGAGGAACACTATTATGAAACTCCTACTAGAATATTTTATGCAAATATGGAGTATAAGCTTAACCCGTTAAGGATTACGAGTTATGTTTATGGAAAGCATATACATTTTTTGTCGATTCATGAAATCGGTTATTAGATTGTCAGGTGGATGATTCGATCGAAACATATTATGATGCAACTAAGGATCTTGAATTTATTAGAACTGATCAGAGTTTGAATTTCTTGAGATCAGTTGTGAACCCAAACAACCATCTACCTCTCAAACATAAGGCAAAGGATTTGCATGACTTAGCCTTCCATCATTTTCTCACATATAATCTCTTGCCAATGGAAGGCTATCGAGACCATATTAGTTGCATGGATCACTATGTTCTCTACAAATTCTTTAGATGAGAATGCTTCAATGTGGGATACATCATCGTTACTCATATGCTAAATGTATTCTTGAACTCAGCAAAGTCTCTACCATTCAATCTACTCTTGATGAATATTTTCAACATAAATTGTGTGGTGATTCCTTAGTCTGAAGCTTGATAAGTTCAACACTTGGATACCTACACAACTTCAGCACTTGCTAGGATGGACATCGCACGTAGTGATGATGATGTCTCATCTTCAGTTAGTCTATATGACCCAATTCTTGAGTAGCATGACCTTGAGATGCTCGATGCTCAAATTTCATACTCACGCATCCTTAGATTCTTTGAGTAGTGGTCCATCCAGAGTAGAGGAGAAGATAGACTAAATGTTTGCTTGTCTTTCCAACCCATCCACGTTCTTTATCGAGTGTACGACTCAGACTACACTCCACTTTGATTATGTTGATAGGAAGCTTTATGAGTTCTCTAACTATTTCTAATGGCACTCCTTCGTAGATGACCACCCTCCACAATCGGTCCCTCTTCTCAAGTTCTTCACATTCTTCCATCTAGTGACGACTCAAATTCTAGTTAGAGTGACTCGAATTCTAGTTGGGTTGGATTGAACCTATATTTCAATATTAAGATTCTATAGTATTTTCTACATATTGATGTTTGAGTCGTAAAACTCAATCGTATCGTTATACCTTGATTTCCAATAGTGAATTTCTTCTATACCCTAGATTTTGCTCTAAAAGGATTTTCCTCGTAAATCGTAGTGCCCTTGCTTTTCACAATTTTCTTTTTCGATTGTCGTTTGATTTTCAATGATAGAAATAGTTGATTTTCTTGTATATATATCTAATAGGTTCCTACAAGAACCTTGTGACATAATACATCAAAAAGCATGGAGATAAAAAAAACCAAGGGGTTCTTATTTGAGATTT
>JAJTVC010002436.1:0-19640 GCA_022433055.1 Begonia peltatifolia | reverse complement strand
AGACAACTAATGTAATCTATTTTGTCTTTCTTTTAAATTGTATAGGCAAACTCTTAGCCTATTTATTATTTTTTAAAATAAATGCATGCATGCATAGTCACCTAGGATCATCAGTGGTGAAGAATTAAAGCTTAGAAGAAAAGCCTAAACCTTTCTTTTTGAAGCTCGGTCTATACTTGGTGAAGCTTGGTCCTTAACCTATTAGAGGCATCCATTCAAGCTCATCCATAAAGGAGTAGGGCACCGTTCATAAATCCCTCAAACCCCTTTACGTCATGAATCATGTATCTAAGGCCTTAGAAGACCAATTTGGTAAGGATTAGCCCGCAAGGAGTTTGGAGCTCACCACCATTCACTTAGTCAGAATACATCCATTTGAAGGCTAACCCATTGGCCCTTTTGAACTCGCCAATCCTTGCCAATTGGAATTTTCTCCAGCTCCTTTTTCCCCTCGTGGAATCATCACAACTTGCCATATAGGAAAGACATCTGAACAGAGGAATACACGACATTGATCAAACCATCATCAAATTACCTTTCTTTTCATGCCTAAACCATAAGCCACCTTAGAAACATATTTAAACATCTTTGTGACATTTTGCATTCAATTTTTTGGAAATCATATTGAGGTATTTTTTTGAAGAAATGTCCCAAGAGCATCGGCTCAAGTGAGCATCGGCGATTCTTGGCCGATTGGAGTTGTAGCCTCCATTGCTTCAAGCTCGAGCTTGCTTGCAAACTCTTACTCCACCTTTTCTCTCCAAACCCCTGAGGGTTGGAAAATAGAGGAAAATGTGCCAACCTTTGTCCAAGAGTTGTTATTTTCATCGGGAAAATAACATCACCCTAGTGTGCTTAAAGTCTCTCTCAGGCCAACCATGCACCCTTCAGCATATCCTTCTCGTCTTATAATATTCTTATTTGAACTTTTCATATCTTATTCTCCACACATAAATCTTCATTTTGTCTTTTAAGCATTTGTTTATTTGAGATCTAAATCGTGAATATATTCTGCCATCTTCGAAAATCATTGGATTCAACCGATACTTCTACTAATCCACGGATTTCTTTGTATTAACTTGGATTTTCCAAGGTTTGGGCACATTATCTTGGTATCGGAACATAAGGTGCTTCCTTTATTCCGCTAAATTAATTTTCGAATTTACGTACTTGTAATCGGCGGAGTTTTAATCAAAATTGAGAGCAGAGAATTTCTACCATTAAGTCTAAGATTATTTTGAGGTTAATGGAGGATAGAAAATTTTAAGGATTCAACTAGAGACGAACCGAATAGCACTTTGATTAAACGATTAAGGGTTGAGGGCAAAAAAATAATTAGAATTAATTATATTTTTTTATATATAAAAATAAATGAGGGAGAAGGATAGTAGAAACCCCTCTCCCCCTTCAGTTCTTCCTCCCCCTCCCCATGCGAGAAAACCCTCCTCTTCATTGGTTTCCTCTTCTCGCAACGAAAAGCGACGATCCTCCTCCATTTTCTCCAAATCTACGATAAGTTTTATTTAGTTCATAGTAGATAGTTAGTCTTTTTGTTGTTTCGAGCGGTGAAAGTAAAGTTAGAGGGAGTTTTGGGTAGTTTTGGTTAAACCTAGGAGAGAGATACGAGATTTTTATATTTTTAGTTGATTTTATTCGTGTATTGGTGTTTAAGCTGTAAGTAAGTTTAGATTATAATTTTTATGGGAAGATTGGGCGCTTGGATAGCCATATACTCGAGTTACAGAATGGTTTCAGTTCGGCCAAGCTGTGGATGTTGAATTGGAGGTGGATGAGGTCGTTAGAAACTAGGCATCCTAAGGAAATCGTGGCAATTCGTATTGTCAAAATTTGATAAGAATTGTGATAGTTATGAGTTTTCAGGGGTAGTCGGAAATAGAGTTTGATTTTGGGTTTAGTTAGATTGGTTGTTAAAAGTGTTATTTTCTCTTAGAGTTTTATGAGTTGGACGAAGTAGAATTAACAAATGTGTTGTTTTATAGATTCCCCAGTTAGAGAGCTATCTACGAAGGAATTATTAAGGACACCAGGTAAGTAGTGTAGTAGGTGCTTTTACCTTCGGGCCTACATCACAGTTTGGTAGATTGCATGCACATTTATTTTACGTTATGCTTTAGTGATTATGCATCATGGTTTTAAAGTACAAGAACGAAACGAAAATAAGTTTCTATGTTTTTACAAAGTGAAACAGTAGATTGTGATGTGATGTGATGAACGAAAGGAGAAGATACGTAATAAGATAATAAAGCTGAGGTTGAGTGGTCTTGTCTCGAGAGGTGGACCGCGAGGTGTATCACTTATTCTCCCGCTTTACGTGGTGACCTTGTCCCGAGAGGTGGACCGCGAGGTGTATCACTTCTTCTCCTGCTTTACGTGGTTGGCTTGTCAGGAGAGATGGACCACAAGGTGTGTCACTTTACTAGATCGAGGTTGGCCGTGTCCCGTGAGGTGGACCGCGAGGTGTGTCACCTTGATCTAGTACGTAAAGAAGAACCTAATAGTAAGAAGATAAAGAAGATGTACGAAAGAGACGAAAATGAAAGTAGAGACAAAACTGTAAAAACTGCATGTGTTAGGATATGTGTGTCTATAGTGTTTATGTTTAGCATTAGGCTAATAGATAAGTTTTGTGATGCAGATGATGAAGCGATAGCTGGTGAGTACTCAAAGCGTGCCAAGAATTAGGAGGTAGTTGGAGGAGTGCGCTCGTGGATGGTTTGGCCGGCTGTTGGGGCGTTTTGACTAGGGCGGGGGTATGCAAGGGAGCTTAGTTATTTTGAGTTTCGTCGGAGTCGTTTTGAATTGATTCGAAGTGTAAATGAATTTTAAACAATCGTAGTCTTTTTAAAGTATATATTGGTTTTGAATGGATTGGGAAGTACACATTTTTGCTATTTTTAACGTTGAGTCGAATTTTGATTGTTTATGGAAAGTTCAAGGTTTTTAGGCAAAATTCTATGAAGGAGGTGTCAACCTATAGACTGAGTGGTCGATCAAACCAAGCAAGTGTTGACCAGTATACTGGAGGTGTCAACCAAACTTGGCCAGTGTCGACCGTGAGGGTCGACCTGTGAAGGCAGAGTCGATCAAGGTGCCGACCTGTACAATAAAAAGTTGACCGTTTAGTGTGAAAATGTGTACAGAGTGTTGACCTGCACGTAAGAGGGTCGACCAAACTCTACAATTGTCGACCTACTCGGAAAGAGAGGAGTGAGGTGTCGACCGGTGCATTCAAGTGTTGATCGGTAGTGTAAAATATATGGGAGTGTCGACCCCAAGGATTGACCAACGCGGGCAGATAGTAATGAAGTGTCGACCAGTATTCACAAGTGTCGACCGGTTAGCGTAAGGAGCAGAGAGGTGTCGATCGATAGTGTTGACTGATGAAAACAGAGGCAAATTAAATATCCATCGGTGTTTACAAGGGTCGACCGAAAATGATTTTTATGTTTTAGAAAACTGGAAACTTTATTTAAATTGATTTTTATCGAAGTCTTCCGCTGCGATGATTTTAAACATTTTCAAAAATATAGTTTTAAGTCGAGAAACGAAAGTTTTAAATTTTTATACAAATTTTACTCAAGCGTATTTGTGTGAGTGGTAGTAGTGAGCGTACAGGGAATCGCGTGGGTTTCTGGGTCACTACATCCTTTGTGCGTCTAATTTGTGTTTTGAATTATTAAAGCATGTTTGATTGAATCACTAAAATAATCTTTAAAACCGGTTGTTTCTTTAAGCCAAGGAAGGTAACCTTACAAGGCTGAATTAATAACCATGAACAAGAGATTATTATTAATTGATTATTAGATTTGCATGCCTAAATTGATCTTTATCTTATGCTAAAGAAAATTGTTTATGGAAACTTTGTTCTAATCGGTTTGATTTACAAAAGCTGATGATGGAAACAAGCTTATGGCTTTAAGCTTTTGTATCGAGTCCGATTCTAGTGTTTATTTTTTTCATGTTATATTCACTTTTAATTTTAATATTCAGATCTTGATTTATTGTTTAGTTTGCATGTTTAGGAAGTTTTTAGTTTTTCCTTACAACATTTTCCAAATAGATCTTATTCTATAAAACAAAAGTAAGCAAAATCCGATTGCATTAAAAACTTTCCATGTAAGGTGACCTTATGTGAATTCCTAAAACATTACTGGATATCTAATCCATTTTAAAAATTAAGTAATGCGTTATCATATAAGTGCAATTAAATTTGGATAAGTAATCGAATTAATCAATTTAGAAACAAATAAGTTCTATTAATACATTTCTGAAAACTTAACACCTATCTTAAAACTTAAGGATAAATCATTAGCTCCTTATAATGACCACAAGAAATGGAATAAATTATAATCCTCATGATGGACAAAATCGAGCAAAAAGTGTACCCCAAACCGAAACCCTTAGTCCTCAAATGGGAGAATCTAGTGTTCAAGGTCAAGTTGAGAATTTGGACATCAAGTTTGATGAATTAAATGCAAAATTTGATGTCATATTAAATGAGCTAAGGAACAAAAACTCAAGAAGACCACGTCAAGTACCCATTTAAAGAAATAGGCCTGAACCCCCATTAGAGAAAGAATAGAAGGCAAGTGTAAGGCCCCGAAAACCTACCCATTTTTGGTTCGTTCACTGCTCTGACACCACATCCGTAACGTCCCCGAGTCGTCCCCAAACCCGGTCGACAACCGTGCACTTACTTGTTTAGTCGATAAATTTCTTACTAAATTTAAAACTTTTGGTTCCTCGACTCAAAATGACATTCTTGAAAAATATTTAAGAACACCGCAACAGAAAACTCAATTAAAATCAGTTAAAATAAACTTCACTATTTAAAACATAAAAATAAAGACACTGATCGACATCTGTAAACGCCGGTCGTCACCTTAATCCTCTCGGCCCGCCCCAATCGATCTTCGCGGTTGACACGTCCACGCACATAATAAGACGCGGTCGACACCTGCCTCCAGCGGTCGACACTTCAATCCTCTCTGTCCGCACCGGTTGAACCCTGCGGACGACACTGTCACTGATTTTACACTAACCGGTCGACGCCCACAGTCGCCAGTCGACACCTCATTTCTCTCTGCCCACACAGGTCGAACCCCGTGGTCGACACTCATGTTCCATTTTACACTGACCGGTCAACAACTATGGAATTTAGTTGACACTTTGCACCAACAGCTTAAAAATAACAGCAGTTCAAAAGAAAACGGACGATGAAAACTTCCATGATTTAAAACCACATACATCACTCCACATACCACAACCATACCAAGGTGAGGCTTGACGCACTCGCCACACCACCCCCTGGCACGTCACCACCGTCCTAGTTCCTCCAGCAACGAGGTCATAGTTGCCAACCATCCCACACACACCGCAGCAGCTATCCCAGGGTGAGGCTGGATGCACTCGCCACACCACCTCCTAGCACGTGACCACTGTCTCAGTTCCTCCAGCAAACGGGGCCATAGCTGCCCACACGCACATCGTACTCGCCACCGCACATCACACTTCACATCCACATATAAAACCATGCTCAAATTTATTTTTGTTTTCTTTTCAAAACATGATGCATGTCAAACAATACGCACGCACATCACAATCAAACCACATAACCCCTAACGTTCCACGGTGTAGGCACTGCTGGGCAAAACGCATGCATACACTACTTACACTACTTACCTGGCATCGTAACTTTCCGTGGCGCTCGTTTCACCAGAAACCTGCTCAACCTACAATAAAATTGTGTTCCCGTCAAAACTCATCCCACTACTCTACTCACGCACTCAAATCACCATTCTAGCACAACACTTCACGAACTCCCCTAAATCGCTCACTAACCTATCTCGGCTCAAAATCAACCTAACTTCCGACGTGCATATCTTTTGCGTCCGTCATCGGAATCACTCGATTCTAATGGTCAAACGCTCCAATCATAATCTAGTTTAACATTAAAAAAAAAATTTAAAACCATTAACCACAGCTAAGGCGGAAATTTGAAAACAAAATAGGCCTTAGGGTCAAAATCCCACCCACCACCCCCCCGGCCTCCTCGGCCTTTCAGTAAAACTGAACACATTCCTCATCAATCTATCACATTTATCGTCAACAATTCTACAACGATCGATAACAGAGATGAGGGGAAGGGAAGAACAGAGAGGAGGGAGACATTTACGATCCTCCCCCGCTCTGTGTTATATTTTTTTCTTTTTAAAAATAATAATAAATAATAGTTATGAATTAATTACTTTTTCTCCCTCCCACTTTAATCAAACGGTTATTCAATCCGTTTACAGTCGGATTTCTAAAATTTTCTCCTCTCCATTAGTCTCGAAATAATCCCCCACCTAACCTTACAAATTTTTCGCTCTCCATTCTGACCCGAACCCTGCCGTTCATTGCTCTGGCAACCCCAAAAATTGATGCAACAAAAATACGGGGTGTTATATTCTCCCCTCCTTAAAAGGATTTTGTCCCCAAAATTTACGTATCGAATAACTCTGGATACTGCTGCTCCATGTCCTGCCATCTCTCCCAATTGGTGTCCTCGACATTGTGATTTTGCTACAAAACTTTGACCAAGGGTATCTCCTTGTTGCGCAACACTTTCACAGCTGATCCCAGTATGCCCACTAGTTTCTCCTTGTAAGATAATGTTGGTTGTACCTCTATATCCTGTTGTGCAACCACCTTATAAGGATCACGTTTACACTTCCTCAGCACGGAGACATGGAAGACATTATGTATGACATTCATCGAGGAGGGCAGTTGAAGCTTGTAGGCGATCTTCCCAATCCTCTCCACAATAGGGACCGGTCAAACAAAGCGAGGGTTAAGCTTTCCTCGCTTTTCGAACCTGATCACTCCCTTGAACGGGGAGATCTTCAGAAATACCTCATCTCCCATGCCAAACTCCAATTCTTGCCTCCTCCGATCGGCATAGCTCTTTTGCCGACTCTGAGCCGCCTCGACCCTCTTCTTTATAATAGCAATCTTGTCAACCGTTTGTTGTAGTATTTCTGGGCCTATAAGTCTTGTTTCTCCAACCTCATCCTAATACAATGGTGACCTGCACTTTCTTCTATACAAAGTCTCGTATGGTGCCATGCCAATGGACTGGTAACTATTATTATATGAGAATTCGACCAACGGTAAAAACCTGCTCCGGGACGCTTGAAACTCCAACACACAGGCTCTGATCATGTCTTATAGTATTTGTATGGTTCGCTTCGATTGCCCGTCGGTAAGAGGGTTGAAGGCCGTGCTGAATTCTAGCTTGGTACTTATGGCCTTATGCAGACTCCACCAAAACTTAAACATAAACCTGGGGTCTCGGTTTGACACTATAGACACTAGAACCCCATGTAGTCTGACTATCTCTTGCATGTACAATAGGGCGAACTGATGCATCGAGTAAGTCATTCTCACCGGCAAAGAGTGGGACAACTTTGTTAGATCTTCTACAATCACCAAAATTGCATTGTGGGCCTTAGCAGACTTTGGCAGTCCGACCACAAAATCCATGGTGACCCGCTCCTATTTTCACTCAAGTATAGGTAATGGCTGAAGCGTACCCGATAGTTTCTGATGCTCCGCCTTTACCTGCTGGCATACCACACAGGTCTCAACGTGCTTGGCTACCTCCCGCTTCATATTAGGCCACCAATATTGTTGCTTTAAATCTCTGTACATTTTAGTGCTTCCGGGATGCATAGAGAATGAAGACGAGTAAGCTTTAGACAATATTTCCCTTTTTAGCTTCTCGTTCTTCGGGGCATACAACCTATCTCGAAACTTCAGAATTCCATCCTCCGAATAGCTGAGCTCAGTGCTAGCATTGGCGTCCATACCTACTTTCAGTCCCCTACACTCGGGGTCAGTCTCTTGGGCCCGCTTAATTCTGTCTAGGATTGTTGGCCTCAATCACATCGCCGACAGTGTGCCTGCCAAATTAGAAACCATTTCTAGACCAAACTCTTGTACGTCAATCCTTAGCTCGGTAGACATCGCTAAAATCATAGCAGACATCGAGGTTGACACTCGACTCAAAGCATCCACTACCACGTTTGCTTTCCCCAGATGATACTTGATTTCTAGGTCGTAGTTTTTAACTAGCTCAAGCCACCTTCTTTGTCTTAAGTTTAGCTCATTCTGCGTAAAGATGTACTTCAAACTCTGGTGGTCCGAGAAGATTTTGCATTGCTGTCCATATAAATAATGCCTCTAGATCTTAAGTGCGAAGACTACCGCCGCCAATTCCAAGTCATGCGTGGGATATTTCGGCTCGTAAGGCTTCAGTTGTTTTGAAGCATAGACAATCACCCTTCCATTCTGCATCAACACGAAAACCAAGCCCACCCTAGAGGCGTCGTAATAAATGTTTAACTTCTCTCCCTCTACCAACAATACTAGCACAGGGGTTGTAGTCAACATCTGCTTCAACGCCTGGAAGCTGTCCTCACACTCATCAGACCAACTATACATCACTTTCTTCCTGGTTAATAGAGTCAAAGAGGCTGCGATCTTGGAAAATCTCTCAATAAACCTCCTGTAATATCTTGTCAGTCCCAGAAAACTGCGTAACTCAGTGGCACTGGTCAGCAATGGCCATTTCTTCACAGGCTTAAACTTTGCGGGGTCCACTAAATTACCATCACGAGAGATGACGTGCCCCAAAAATTTGATCCTATCCAGCCTAAAATTCGCACTTAGAGAACTTAGCATATAGTCGGTGCTGCCCCAGAGTCGTCAGCATGATCCTCAAGTGCTCTCTATGCTCATCTTCACTCCAAGAGTATATTAGGATGTCATCAATTAACACTATCACGAATCTATCTGTAATAACCCGGGAATTTCAAATTTTATTTTTAATTTCTGGAATTTTTAGTTTAATCCCGGCCGGAGTTTTGAGAAATATTTCAACTGGAAAGATTTGAATTATAAGACTCGGAGCCTACTTTTGCGATGTTTTTCAGAATTTGAAGTCGGGAAGTCGAGAAAGTTACGAAATTTTGGAGGATTGAAGCACGTGAGGGCAATTTGGTAATTTGTATTTATTTTAAAATTTAAAAAAAAAATTGTAAAACACCCGAATGGCTTCGCGAGGAAGCCATTCGGTTGTTTCCTCTGTGCACCCGAGAGAGAGCCGAGAGAGAAGACAACCGGGAGCAGGGCAATCGTGTGCTGGAGTTGGAGCTGCGACGGCCGACGAGCGCGAGTGTGAGGTGTGAGTTGCGAGCAGGGGTTGCTATTCCGACGAACCGGAGCCGTTCGGTTCCAGCAACTCGAGTTCCCGAAGTGAAAGCTGAGTGTTCGGCCGACGACCCTGAGGGGCTGGTTTCCGGCCAATTCTGCCACCAACGACCAGACTTGTTGCTGGAGTCCTTCTCCCACCCGAGTGCCGGACGCCACCACTTGGTAAGTCCTCTCCCTCTGCTGTCCTGCCCGTATGAACCGAGACTGAGGTTTAGCTCCTCTTCGTTTTTTTTCTCTCTTTGAATTTGGCTGCAAATGTGAGGGGATTGAGAGGGTGAGTGTGTAGGTTAGCAAGTGGACAGCAGGAAACCGGTGAGAGGGAGGGAGGCCGAGGGTGAAGGTTGAGTCAAAATTCAGACTTTGTGCTTGAATTTCTGATTTTCGGGTTAGATTGTGCTTAATAGGTGAAATGTGAGTGTTCGGTGCAGAGAACTTACGGGATTTGCCCGAAGTTGAGATTTCGGCTATTTTTCGTATAAAAACAGCTTCTGTTTTTGGCTAGGCTTAAGTTGATCATTTTAAATTCTGTTTTGCGGGTTAAAAATAGGTTGTTAGAGGAACGTGTGGCCACTGGAATCGTTCGATTCCGATATCCGACGCAAAAGTTATGCGCGTCGGAAGTTTATGCGGGATTTTGGTTTAAGTCAAATTAGTGACCGTTTTTCGTGGAAATTCGACGTGTGAGAGTAGCATAGTCATTTTGATGCATATAACTAATTGAGAGTGAGTTTTGGTTGAAGGGAAGTGAAAATGTGAAATTTTAATAAAAATGGCAGATTCGGTTATTGGCATTTTTGCCTATCTGCGGCCTACTGATTTAAAATTCGTCTTGGGATGTTAAACTAGGTTCCTAAGGGAACGTTTAGCCACTTGAATTGCTCGATTCCGTTGGCGGACGCAAACGTTATGCACATCCGAACGTTGGGCTGGTTTTCAGCCAAACCGAACCAATGAACCGTTTTAGTTGAAATTTCGTGAGTGAAGTTAGAGAAGGTTGTTTTTAGCTAGTTGGTAAATGTTGAGATAAATACTGATGAGAAATTGGTTGTGTTTTAGGTTGAGGCTTTCTGTTGGCAAAGTTGTGCATCGAGCGAGCTTAGGACGACAGGTAAGTAGTGCATGCATGTGTTTTGCCCAAGTGGGCCTACACTGTAGAACTTTAAGGTTTATGTGATTGATTGTCGTGTGCGTGGGTATTGTTTGACATGCATCATATTTTAAAAAAAACGGGAACAAAAATGATTTTTAGCATGTTTTGATGTACGAGGTGAAACGTGTGGCGGTGGTACCGCAGATCCCGCTAGTGTGCGGGCCTGTGCTTCACTAGTCGCGGATCTTACTCGAGGGGTGGGCCGACTGTGCCGTCATGCGGCGTGAATGTGTTGACGGTGAGGATATGGGCAGTGGTACCGCGGATCCTTCTAGTGTGTGGGCCGGTGCAACACCAGTCGCGGATCCTACTCGAGAGGTGGGCCGGCTGGGATGTCGCGAAACGTGTGTGTGTGGCAACTGTGGCCCCGTGCTGGGGAGGCTGGGACGGGGGCAACGTGTCAGGGTGTAGAGTGGCGCGAGGTACACCCTTACCCTGATGTGGTTGCCGTGTGGTCATGCGTGGGTGTAGCTTGTGGGCCTCGTTGCTGGGGAGTCCGGGACGGTGGCGACGTGTCAGGGTGTAGGGTGGCGTGAGGTTCCTCCTTACCCTGGTGCGGCTGCACTACGCGTCACAGATGTGACAACATGAGTGTGAGTGTAGAGACTGCATGTGATAGGATTGCATTGTCGGCTTTTACTTTCATATCGCATTACTTACTGAGCGTTAGGCTTATGTTGTGTGTTCTGTAGTGTAGGTGCTGACGATACCGCTGGTGAGCCTCGGGTGCCTAGTCCTGAGGCGTAGGATGGTTGGCGGCGTGCGACTGCGGCACCGGATGACGGACTTTTGTTAGGGCGACCCGACCCGTGGAAATGGTAGGTTGTGGCCTGGTCGGTTTGTGGGTTTTCTTTCTTTTGCGGTGATTATGTACGGAGGATGAGATTGATTGTTGTATATTTGTCAGTGTATAGGTGTATATGGAGTGCGTGTGATTTTGGTGATGTACGCGGATATTTTCCATGTTATAGTATGTTATTTCTCTATACTGGAGACTTTCTTCATTTGTATTTGATGGATTTTCGTCGTCTTCTTACTCTGATTTGGGTTGGGATGATTTCTCTGGATGATAGACAGGTAAATATTGTTGGATTCTGGTGAATTGTGTGCAGGGTTAAATTTTGGGGTAGCCAGTTTTTAGGCGGTACTCTGTCGAAATTTCGGGAGAGGGGTTGAGATTCGAGAGGATACGAAATAGGTCAAGGTGTGTGTATGATGAACGCTAGAGGAGTTTAGATGAGTGTGGATGTGCGGCGTGATCGCAGGTGCGCGGGGCATGCGGCCCTGTTGGGTACCCACGGGTCGTGCGACACCGGGTGAGGTTGTGCGCGTGGACGTGCTGTACAGCGGCAGGGTGCGTGGGGCACACGGCGCTGTGAGCGTGCGTGAAACACAGTAACGTTGAGTGGTATGTGCGGCACCGTGAGAGTGTGCGTGAGGTGTCGAAGGGGAGACGCGAGTTGTTTTTCGAATCGAGTCAAAAAAAAAAACAGAAGAATAAATTGGAAACAAGAGGGTATTAAATTGAGTGAATTATGTGAAGTATTAGTGTGTGTGTGTAGATGCACTGTAGCGCACCGAGAACGCGGGGTTTCGCGGGGTGTTACACTATCCAATTTCTCCTTGAATATTCGGTTCATCAGGTTCATAAAGGCAGCTGAGGTGTTAGTCAGTCCGAACGACATCACTATAAACTTATAGTGTCCATACCGCACCTGTAACACCCTGTATTTTTGCGGTACCGATTTTCAGGTTGTCGAGACGATAAACGGCGGGATTTGGGTCTAATTGGAAAGTGAAAAATTTGTAAGGTTAGGTGGGGAACTATTTCGAGGCTAATGGTAGGGAGAAAATTTTAAGAATCCGACCGGAAGCAGATTGAACAGCAGTTAGATCAAAATATTAAAGTGTGAGGGCGAAATGAAAATTAGTTATTATTATTTTATTTATTTTTTATATGTTAATGGAGAGAAGGGGATTCACAAAAACTCCCCCCCCCCCCCCCCTTCTCTGTTATTTTCTCCCTCACTGCGTGTTTCTCCTTTTGGCTTCTCTCCTTTCCACGATCGTTCAGCCGGTGATTGCTTGTGGTTTTCTCCTCCATTACAACAGTTCAAGGTAAGTTTAAGTAGTTTATGGTTCAATGTTAGTTTAGTATTGGAGTTGAGAAGAAATTTGATGGATATGAGATTTGGGGTTTTAGGGTTAGAGTGTTTATTGAATGTAATATTGAGTATTGTGGGTTATTGAGGATAAATGCAGAGGAATGGTGAGGAAGTTAGCGAATTTGAGCGAGAAACCGAGAACGTATAAATTTTATGCCCTAGAGCAGAACTATTGAATATTTGGCCTAGCTACGGATGTTTGTTTTAGAAACCCTTTTTGGTATGTTAAACTAGGTCATGATTGAAGCGTTTGGCCGTTGGAATCGTGTGATTCTGATAACCGACGCAAAAGTTATGAGCGTCAGAAGTTAAGGTTGATATTGGAGCCGAATAGGTTAGTGAGCGATTTTGGTGAGTTCGCAAAGTGTTCAGCTAGTGTGGTGATTTTAGTGCACAAGTAGAATAATGGGATGAATATTGATGGAAAAATTGATTTTGTTGTAGGTTGAGCAAGTTTCAGGTAAAACGAGCACCACGGAAAGCTAGGACGCCAAGTAAGTAGTGTATGCTTGTGTTTTGCCCAGGTGGGCCTACACCGAGGAACGTTAGGTTTGTAATGGTTGATTGTGATGTGCGTGTATTGTTTGACATGCATCATGTTTTTGAAACGGGAACGAAAATGAATTTGAGCATGGTTTTATGTGCGAGTGTGAAGTGTGAGGTGTGATGGTGAGGACGATGTGTGTGTGGGCAGCTAGACCCCATTGCTGAAGAAACCGGGATGGTGGCGACGTGCCAGGGTTTGGTCTGGCGAGTGTGTCCAGCCTCACCCTTGGATGGTTGCTGCGCTGTGCGTTTGAGGTGTGCAACTATGACATCGTTGTTGGAGAAACCGAGACGATGGCGACGTGCCAGGGGGCGGTGTGGCGAGTGCGTCCAACCTTACCCTGGAGTGGTTGTGGTGCGTAGAGTGATGACGTGTGGGTACGGTTTGAGTTCCTCGTTGCTGGAGAAACTGGGACGATAACGACGTGCCAAGGTGTGAGGTGGCGAGAGAGTCCAGCCTCACCAATGGTGCGGCTCTACCACGCGGCATGAGTTGTGACAACATAAGCGAGAACGTAGAGATTGCATGTGATAGGATTGCATAGTCGTTTTACGTTTCATATTGCACTGCTTACTGAGCGCTAGGCTTATGTTGCGTGTTCCATGGTTTAAATGCAGAGTATCCAGTTGGTGAGTTGTTAGAGCCTAGACAAAACGGGTAGGCGGTAGGCGGCATACTACCGTGTGCCAACAGGTGTAGTTTGTCGTGGCAGCCCGACCCGTGGAGTGAAGCCAATAGGTAGGTTTTTAGGGGTTATGTTTTTGTGAGGTCTATGTCGAGTGTATAGGTTTTGAGGTATAAATGGGTGTGGATGTTATTAGTCGGGATTGGTGTATAGATACATTGTTAAACCAGTTGAAAGAGTTTAAATGAATGATTTAGGTTTTCAACTTGTAGTTTTAATTCGGGGAAGTTTTCGTGTCCGATTCTTTTGGAGTTGCAGTTCTTTTTAGGATGCTGGTGTAAAGTGTCAACGAAGTCCATAGGTGTCGACCAGTCAGTGTAAATCGGAAGGTGAGTGTCGACAAAGGGATTCGACCGGTGCGGGCAGAGGGAAATAAGGTGTCGATCGGCGACCGTGGGTGTCGACCGGTTAATGTAAAATCAGTGAGATTGTCGACCGCGGGGGTCGATCTGCACGGGCAAAGAGGGTCAAAGTGTCGACTGGTGAAAGCAGATGTCGACCACTCTCTGCGTTGAACGTGAAAGTGTCGACCGATGATTCCTAGTGTCGACCAACGAGAAGACCCGAGGGAAACGCGATGTCAATCGGCGTTTGCCAGTGTCGACCGATGGAAAACCCGAGACGACCCAGGTGTCGACCGACGTTTGCAGGTGTCGACCAGTCTCTTTACTTTTGTGTTTTAAAAGTGAAGTTATTTAAAACGATTTTAAATAAGTTTTTCCGCTGCGGCTTTCTTAAATATTTTTCGGCGACGTCGTTTAGAGTTGAAGAACCAAAAGTTTTAAATTTTATACGAATTTTGTCTGGGTGAGAAGCGAGTGTATGGTTGGCGACTTGGGTCCGAAGAGGACTCGGGGGCGTTAAAGATGTGGTATCGTAGCAGTGAACGTACCGGAAATGATTAGGTTTTCCGAGCATTACAGCGTCTTGAAAGCTGTCTTTGGGATATCTTCCTCCCTAACCTTCAACTGACAGTAACTAGACCTCAATCAATTTTAGAGAACACCCGAGCCCTCTGAAGCTGATAAAACATGTCATCTATCCTTGGCAACGGGTACTTATTCTTCACCGTCAACGTGTTCAGTTCCCTGTAGTCAACGTACATGCGTAGGGATCCATCCTTCTTTTCAACGAAAAGCACCGGCGCACCCCACGGCAAAAAACTAGGGCGTATGAAGCCCTTATCTGTCAACTCCACTAATTGTGCCCTTAACTCTTTCAACTCGGTAAGCACCAGCCTGTACGGGTTCTTGCACACTGGATCAGCCCTAGGGTACATGTCGATAACGAACTCAATTTCCCTGTCAGGGGGCAGACCTTGCAAATCCACAAGCAATAACCCCGAAAAATCCTACACAATAGGGATGTCCTGAAGTTGAGCCTTTCCCTGAATCTGCGTGTTCATGACACTAGCCAAGAAGCCCATGCATCCACCTCGTAACAACTGTTGGGCTCTCATAGACGACACTACCGAAACCCTACTCAAACCCGTTCCCGCCCTGAAAGAGCAACTCTCTCCACTTGGGAGCCAAAAGTGGATCTCTATAGTCCTGCAATCTATCGTGACATAATGTCTAAACTGCCAATCCATCCCTAAAATAGTCTCATACAACTTCATGTCGAGTATGATCAGATCAGCGTACAACCGTTTTTCTCCCACTGTCACAATATCACCTTGTACTACTTGATCTGAGTATCGGCGTTCGCCGACGGCAATAATATATCATAGAACTGTCCAGAATAGCTGGGCACTAGATTTGTCTTGACCACAAAGGCAGTGGACACAAACGAATGAGTAGCACCCGTATCGACAAGAGATCTGGAGACATTACTTATGTGGACAACAATGCGAAGTCTTTTCGGACTATCAGAGTCTGAAATACATCTTCACGCAGAAGGAGCTAAACTTGAGACAAAGGAGGTGGCTTGAGCTAGTTAAAGATTATGACCTGAAAATCAAGTATCATCCAAGAAAAGCAAACGTGGTAGCGGACGCCTTGAACTGACTGTTGACTTTGATGTCTCCTATGGTTTTAAACACTGTCTACCGAACTAAGGACTTAGGTACAGCAGTTCGGCCTAGAAATGGTCTCGGATTTGGCAGCCACGATATCGACAATATGGTTGAAGCCGACCATCGAGGACAGAATTCAGCGGGCCTAAGAGAATGACCCCAAGTCCAACGGACTGAAGGCAGGTATGGAGGCGAATGCTAACAGTGAGCTCAGCTATTCGGACGATGGGATTCTGAGGTTTCGGGATAGGTGGTACGTCCCGAAGAATAAGGAGCTGAAGAAAGAAATATTATCTGAGGCTCACTCGTCTCCTTTCTCTGTGCACCCTGGAAGCACTAAGATATACAGAGACTTGAAAAAACACTATTGGTGGCCCAATATGAAGCGGGACAAAGCCAAGCACGTTGAGGCTTGTGTAGTATGCCAACAGATAAAGGCGGAACATCAGAAACCATCGAGAACGCTTCAGCCATTACCTATACCCGAGTGGAAGTGGGAGCGGGTCACTATAGATTTTGTGGTCGGACTGCCAAAGACTGGTAAGGGCCACGATGCAATTTGGGTGATTGTGGACAGACTAACAAAGTCGTCTCACTTCTTACCGATGAAGATGAACTACTCGATGGATCAATTCGCTCAGTTGTACGTGCAGGAGATAGTCTGACTCCACAGGATCCCTATGTCGATAGTATCAGACCGAGATCCCAGATTTACGTCTACGTTCTGGAGGAGTCTGCATAAGGCCATGGGTACCAAGTTGGAATTCAGCATGACCTTCCACCCTCAGACCGACGAACAATCGGAGTGAACTATACTGATACTGGAAGACATGCTCAGAACTTGTGTGTTGGAGTTCCAGGCGGCTTGAAGCAGGTTCTCTAATCTACCATTGGCATGGCGCCATACGAAGCCTTGTATGGGAGAAAGTGCAGGTCGCCGTTATACTGGGACGAGGTTGGAAAGGCAAGACTTATAGGTGTAATAACCCAAAAAATTTCAGATTTTAAAATCTAATTTCTGAAATTTTTTATTTAATCTCGGTTGCAGTTTCGAGAAAATATTTGAACGAGCAAATTAAGTTATAAAACTCAGAGTCTAGTTTTGTGATGGGTTCAAAATTTTAAAGTCGGGAGGACGAGAATTTACTAAAGTTACGGATGATTAAACGTGTGAGGGTGTTTCAGTAAATTTAATTTTTTAAATAAAAAAATGTATTTTAAGAAAAACTGAATGGCTTCACGAAGATGCCACTCGGTTTTTCTTCTCTTCTGCCCGCAAATGCTGAGAGTGAGCACCTGAGAAGAGAGATGTGAAAGAGAGCTCCGAGCTTCGACCGACGGCTGACGAGCGTGAGTGTGGGAGAACCGCCAGCGACTAAGCGCTCTGTTGTGTTCTTGTTCTCCTTTTGACCGAGTACAGAACGACGCCCTCGGTAAGCCTTTCTCTCTTTGCAACCCTGTTTTGTTTTGGCGACCGAGTGGAGGGTTGATGTAGGCTTCGAATTCTGAGGTTTCCGGCTAGCAATGGGATTGTCTAGAGGGTGGAATTGCCGATAATTAGGCTATGGATGGTGAGGGAGTGGTTTTAGAAGGAGGAGCCGAGAAGGACTAGTGCTGCCATTCAGGTTTTCTGAGGGGGGAGGCTTTGAATTGTGCTAGATTATACTTAGTAGGCTAGAATGTGGTAGCTTGGTGAAGAAATCGGTGAAATCAGGTCGAAGTTGTGATTTTCAGTTTTTTTCGTATTAAAACAGGTTCTGTTTTTGGCCATTTTGGCCTGCCTTTGGTTGGTGGTTTTAATTCTGCTTTTCAGGATTAGAATAGGTCGTAAGAGGGACGTTTGGCCGCTGGAATCGTTCGATTCCGATATCCGACGCAAAAGTTATGCGCGTCGGAAGTTTATATCGAATTTTGGACCGAGTTAAATTATTGGGCATTTTTTATCGCATTATGACGCGTGGTATTAGCATTGCTGTTTTTAATGCCTAAAGCTAGTTTTGAGTGAGTTTTGGTTGAAGGAAACGAAAATGTGAAATTTGGATAAAAAGCGTAGATTCTATTTTGGGTGTCTTTCACCTATCTATGGCTTACCGTTTTAAAATCCGTCCTAATATGTTAAACTAGGTTCGTAATGGAACATTTGGCTTTATGAATCGCTCTATTTCGTTAACGGATGCAAAAGTTATGCACGTTTGAAGTTTAGGCTAGTTTTCGGTCGAACCAAATTTGTAACTCGTTTTAGTTTGAATTTCATGGGTTTAGTTAACGAATGTTATTTTTAGCATATTTAGTGAATTTTGAAGCGAAGATTGATGAGTGATTGTTTATGTTTTAGGTTGAGGCATTTTGGCCAAGCTGTGCGTCGAGTGAACTTAGGACGCCAAGTGGGTAGTGCATGCATGTGTTTTGCCTAGGTGGACTTACACCGTAGAAGTTTAGAATTTATGTATTGATTGTGGTGTGCGTCCGTATTGTTTGACATGTATCATTTTTAAAAAGCGAACAAAAATGGTTTTGAATATATTTTGAGTAAGTGGTGAGACGTGTGACGGTGGTACCGCGGATCTTGCTAGTGTGTGGGCTGGTTGGGCCGTCACGCGGCATGTGTGTGTCGGCGGTGAGGATGATGGACAGTGGTACCGCGGATCCTACTAGTGTGTAGGCCAGTGCAACACCAGTCGCGGATTTCGCTCGAAGAGTGGGCTGACTGGGCTGTAGCAAAATGCGTGTGGCAACTGTGGCCCCGTTGCTGGGGAGGCTAGGATGGAGGCGACGTGTCAGGGTGTAGTGTGGCGCGAGGCACACCCTGACCTGACATGGTTGTTGTATGGTGATGCGTGTGTGTAGCTTGTGGGCCTCGTTGCTGGGGAGTCCGGGACGGTTGCGACGTGTCAGGGTGTAGGGTGGCGCTAGGTTCCTCCTCACTTTGGTGCGGCTGCACTACGCGTCACAAATGTGACAACATGAGTGTGAGTGTAGAGACTGCATGTGATAGGATTGCATTGTCGGATTTTACATTCATATTGTACTACTTACTAAACGTTAGGCTTATGTTGTGTGTTCTATGGTGTAAGTGCTAACGATATTGCTGGTGAGCCTCGAGAGCCTAGTCCTAAGGAATAGGACGGTTGGCGGGGTGCGACCGAGGCACCGAACGGCGGATTTATTAAGGCGACCCGACCCGTGGAGATGGTAGGTGGTGGCTTGACTATTGTGGGTATTTTCTTTTGTTGTGTCGATATATAGTTGATTAGACAAGTTGTATAGGTGTCAGTTGTATTGCGGTTTATGGAGTGCATGTGATTTTGGTGACGTACGCGTACACTTTTCATGTAAGAGCTTGGTAATGCTCTGTATTATGAATTCTATTCATTTGTAGTTGGTTGATTTGTTGTCCTCTTAAACCTCGATTTTGTTATGGAGCTTCTCTGGATAGTTGATGGATAGGTATTTCTAGTTTTCTGGTCAACTGTGTGCAGGATTTAAATTTTTGGGATAGCCAGTTTTTAGGCGTTACTCTACCAAATTTTGGGAGAAAGATTGGGAGTCGAGAGAGTATAGAATAGGTCGTGGTGTGTACAGTGAGGTACTAGAGGAGTGTAGATTGCCACGGGAGTGCAGCGTGATCGTAGGTCAGCGGGACACGCGGCTCTGCGGGTGCGCAAGAGTCGTGCAGCGTCGGGTGAGCGCATGCGCGTGGATGTGCTGAACAGAGGCAGGGTGCGTGGGGCACACGGCGCTGCGAGCATGTGCGTGACGTTGTGATGTGGAGTTGGCGCGCGCGGCACCGAGAGGGTGCACGC
>JAJTVC010002431.1:0-10552 GCA_022433055.1 Begonia peltatifolia | reverse complement strand
TGCCATTGAAATTGCTTTAAAAATGGCATTTCGTAAGTTCTCTTTTGATCATGGAATTCATTCTGACATTCTTCAGGATGGGACGTCTGAAAAGCAAGTCGAACTTATGGTGTGGTTCTGTACATCTTTTTTGTGCTGCAAATTTTACGTGTATTAGTTTATTTATTATAAGACATTATTTCCTGAAGTCATAATAACTTGGTAGTATTATAATTTAATTGAACATTTCAGGTGGTAGCTCTTAAAGGATCTTACCATGGTGATACTTTGGGTGCTATGGAAGCACAAGCACCATCATGTTATACTCGTTTTTTGCAGCAACCATGGTATGGAGCAAGTTAGAAATTTTTCTTTTCATCGTAGCATATTATCAAATCTAGCACATTTGAAAATATTAATTTATTTATCAAATCAAGCACATTTGAGAAGGAGAGTGGAATATACTTTGAAAAACGAGTATGAGATGAAATTTGTTAGATGTGATTTTGGGCTATGTCAAGAGGGATATAACTGCCAAACAAGGAAATATACAGTAAGAAAAGAAAATGTTTAACATAAATTACCTGCCATTGACGTAGAATCCATCAACGTCATTTGGACAATGTTTGGCCACGAAAGCCAAGGAAATTCAAGGACAAAATAGTAGAATCTAGCAAAAAAATTGACTATAATGGAAAATGAAGAATTTCAAACAAAAATGCCAGGGTTTAGGTTTTGCCTCATTTGGTTTTTGTTGTGTGGAATTGCGAAGGGTGCCCTCGATTTTTTAAAGATAGGACGCACTGTCGGAGAGTGGTGACCCTCTGCTCTCTCTGTGCAAACAGATAGATCGGACGCACTGTCGGAGGGTGTGACCCTCTGCAATCGGGAAATCGGACACACTGTCAAAGGGTCACCACCCTCCGCTCTATGACAAATAAAGAGATCAGATGCACCCTTTGAAGGTGGTGACGGTCCGCTTGGTGAAATTCACATAGATCGAACGCACTGTTTGAGGGTGATGACTGTCCTCTCTATGAAACTTTCGAATTTCACACATTAACTACCTAAAAATAAAAATAAACTATTTATAATCGATAATGTAACATAACCTTAGTAAATTTTGATAGATTTTCTGCAAAAAAAATGTCGAGGGGTCGAGAGGAAATCGTGAGCTGCCGATAATTTTTCGCAAAAAATGAGTTTAGGGTTCTGATATAATCGACAGAACGGACGCACTCTTAGAGGGTTATTACCGTCCTCTATAACCATAATTTGTAGAACGGACGGACGGTGCTGTAGAGAATCCGTCCGTTATATAACGGACGGACTGTGTTTTTAACAGTGCGTCCGTTAGACGGTAAAATTTTAGAACGGACGTACTGTGTTTTCAATAATGCGTCTGTTCTATGAAAAAATTTAACAACAGACACACTGTGTTGTCAACAGTCCGTCCGTTCGACGATAAAATTTGATAACGGATAAAGATAGTACGTCCGTCAAATTTTATTTTGTTAGTATTTCAATATGTTAAGATTTTAGTTGTTAAAATTTATATTTTAGGATTTCATAATTTGGATCCACTAATTTAAATTTCATAATGATAATTTTTTAAATTAGTATATTTACTTCTTTGTAATCATTAAATATTTAATCAATTATTTTTAATTGAAATATATTAAAACAACAAATAAATAACGTAAGCTAGATTCAATCATCAAACGAAAACACGAGTAGAAATCGAACAACTTGGGAAGGAAGAAACTCTCTCGCTCTGATGGGTCAGAACCAGGGATCACCAGGCGGGGTTAATCGACATGGCGACCGGAAGCAAGACGATCCCAACAAAAAGGACAAGAAATTCCAACCACCGGCTCCCCCCTCACGAGTTGGCCGGAAGCAGCGCAAGCAGAAGGGTACCGACACCGCTGCTCGACTTCCGGTCGTCACTCCCCATACAAAATGCAAGCTTCGCCTGCTCAAGCTCGAGCGCGTCAAGGACTACTTGCTTATGGAGGAAGAGTTCGTAGCGAATCAGGAGCGCCTCAAGCCCCAGGAGGAGAAGAACGAAGAGGATCGCTCTAAGGTTGATGATCTCCGTGGCTCTCCCATGAGTGTCGGAAACTTGGAGGAGTTAATTGACGAGAATCATGCCATAGTTTCATCGTCGGTTGGGCCAGAATACTACGTGGGGATCTTGTCTTTTGTGGATAAGGATCAGCTGGAGCCTGGATGTGCTATTCTAATGCACAATAAGGTAAAACATGTGTTTGATTGGGTGAATTAATTGCAGAATATGGAAATTAGTATTCTTTGTGTAATTTGCTTTTGTAGTTGTCATTTAGTTTCCGTTTTGCGATACTGGAAGATGAATGCATAATGATAAATTTCCAGTTTGTGTTACTGTAATATGGTTTTTAAATGCATAATGATAGAATATTTATTTTCATTAGGTTGAATATGTTTCCCTAACCATGCATTTCTCAGCTTTTTCACTGGGAGTTTATTATGTATGTCCTTGCAAATTCAGGAATTTAGCTATGTCTCATCTCCATTTAACAAAATTAAGTTAATAGTTGCTTTCATAAAAGACGAGTTAATAATTTTCGGATTGTTGATGTATGTCTATCATTTCTAATTCTACTTTTTGCATGCTCTGCCGGATTGTTCATAAGGATGAAAATTATAGGATATCCCATTTGTTGCTTTAGAAAATCTGAAGTATGTTTTTTTGTACTTTCTTTTAGGTTCTTTCAGTTGTGGGGCTTCTTCAAGATGAGGTTGATCCAATGGTATCTGTGATGAAAGTGGAGAAGGCTCCTCTAGAATCCTACGCTGACATAGGTGGCTTAGATGCTCAGATACAGGAAATTAAGGAGGCAGTGGAGCTTCCTTTGACTCATCCTGAACTGTATGAAGATATAGGCATCAAACCCCCTAAAGGAGTTATACTTTATGGGGAGCCGGGAACTGGAAAAACCTTGCTTGCTAAGGTACCTGTTCCTGTTTATCCCCTTTCTTGTATTTATTCTTGTCATGTTCTTCTTCCTTGGCTTTCTGTGCTTGTTATTAGAGCTTCTTGTGAATTTCAATTTAGTCGGTGGTTTTCCAATGTTGGCTTTAAATGGTACCTAAATGACTTGGATGATGCATGGTGAACTTAAATATAGACTCCACTTCCTTACAAGGAAGGGTTTCTTTTAACCTCACTACCTTCAAGTTTTCTTTGTCAATATAATAGTCTCAATTTAACATGCACATATAAAATATGACAGGATGATGACGTTCAATGAATGAGTGTTTTTATTAAACATCCATGTATTGAGAGTAGTTTGAAGTTTGGGAGCTTGACTCTCTACCTGCAATTCAACTAGAGACATACTTAATGAAAATATGTTTGGAGAAGGGGTTACTTTCTTTTTTCTTAAATCATTTAAATAGATGACTGGTAAAATCCAATTTAAAATTTAGTGTAAAGATTTGTTTTATCTGTTATTTAAAAAGTAAAATGATGATTCAATGTGTAATTTTTCCGTTCAATTCGGTGGTTATTTTGAAGAATGAGGGGTAAAATTTTTTAAGTTTATAAAAATGTCATCATACTTTTTAAGAAACTTTGTTACAAAGGAAAATGATGAATGACCTGACTGTAGCATATCTACTTGCTATAAATATTATCACAGAATCGTCTTTTTCAATAAATTATTATTTCTATTTAAAGTTGTTTGTTGCAGACCGGTCAAAAAGTCCCAGTTCATGCTAACTATCAGTAAAGTTTGACATACTCTTTATAGATCTTTAAATTATTTATTTATTTTGTTGAATATATTGAGGCATTTGATTTTAATGATTGATTTATTTGAACCATGTTATGAAAAAATTGGATTAGATCATTTCGAATTATTTTCGAATTGTTCTCAATCATGTCAATCCTAGACTATCTCAACCTCTGCATCAAATTAGTTGTACTCACTGAGGCATCATTTGTATCTTCCTAACATTATCTCATTTTTAATGAAGAAATAGTCCAACCTATGTTTAAACTATTTTTCGATTTGTACTGAAGTACCGTCTCAAGTTGGTTGTTTTCATTTCAGGCAGTAGCTAACTCAACTTCTGCTACTTTCTTGCGAGTGGTTGGAAGTGAATTGATCCAAAAATATTTGGGAGATGGACCAAAATTGGTCAGGGAGCTCTTTAGAGTGGCAGATGATCTGTCACCATCAATCGTCTTCATCGATGAGATTGATGCAGTTGGGACAAAAAGGTTCATGTTTGTTTTCAAAGTTTCAGAGGGGTGTTCTTGATTACAACTTACCAACAATAATACTTAATCTCATCCGATGAATTTATTTTCCAGGTACGAAGCACACTCTGGGGGTGAGCGTGAAATTCAGAGGACTATGCTGGAATTATTAAACCAGCTCGATGGGTTTGACTCGAGAGGAGATGTTAAAGTTATTCTTGCAACAAACAGAATCGAAAGTCTTGATCCTGCCCTGCTCCGCCCTGGAAGGATAGACCGAAAGATCGAATTTCCTCTACCAGATATAAAAACCAGGAGGCGAATTTTTCAGGTACTTTTGTGAACTTATATGTTTGTAGCAATCTGTTTCTTCTTCACTGTTTTGCTGTTTACTTAGATTTTACCATTAATATGGAAAATCTCTTTGGGAAAGCAGATTCACACATCAAGAATGACCTTAGCTGATGATGTCAACTTAGAAGAGTTTGTAATGACCAAGGATGAATTTTCTGGGGCTGATATCAAAGCAATTTGTACAGAAGCTGGCTTGCTTGCGCTAAGAGAACGACGAATGAAGGTAACACGTCTTTGAACTCGAGAACGAATTAACAATTCTCAGCTCGTTAGGAGTTTAATAGCATAGCTCTTTGGATGGATCCATTCTCTTGGTAATATAATATAAATTACTGAAATTATTGTTGAAAAATTATAGTAGTCTGTTCCCTTTACTTCTTTTGATCTATCTTCTTTGTTGGTTGCTGGCCTTTAAGAACACAAGTATGAAATTTGTTGTCTTTTTTATCCAATCTTGAAGCAAAAAAAGTTCGGTATCGTTTCGTTCAACTGGTTTACTCGTTCATAATTATGGTTCAGGTGACGCATGTGGACTTCAAGAAAGCGAAAGAGAAGGTAATGTTCAAAAAGAAAGAGGGTGTTCCAGAAGGCCTGTATATGTAGAATCAGGCTGTTTATTTGAGGAAGAAACAATGCAGTTCTTCGGATCTCAGTATGGAATCTATTCAACATATATAACGTCGATAATATATTCCAAAGAGATCCATCTGGTTTAGCTTATGTCTGATACGTAATGATAATAGGCTTTTCAAGTTGATCATCACGATTCCATGTTGTAAAACTGAGATGTTCGGATGGAAACGGCGTTATAAGGCAGAAATGAAAAGAACAGATGTTTTTTCTGCAGAACAGAAAAGGGTTCTGAGATTTAGAACATTTTTAACGCCATTATTCTAATAAATTATTAATCGTACCAATTAACTAGTGTTGTTGTATTAATTAATGATTGCAATATCAGGAGACAAGAATTAGAAGATAAAAGCAGAGGTAAACATAGTCAAATTCTTATTAAAATGGTTATGGCATAGTTGAAACTGGTAACTATAAAAGGTTATCAGCATAATGGCGAGAAAAGAGATGGTTAGAATTTGCTTCTCAAAGATGATCCATAAAGCAGTTTTTTTCAATGCATAAATAAACAAAGGTCATCTTTATCAGAAATTCTTGAGTAATTATTATAGTAAGTGTGGGCACACTAGCAATTTTGGTCTAAGGAAGTCTAAAGATCGAAGTTGATTATTTATTGTATAAATTTTGTGAATTTTTTTTACATATTATAATATGTTTTATTAAACTTGAAGTCTTATTTTTTATCGGATGTGTAGCATAAAGTAATCCACAATAATTACATTTACCTGAATCAATGTTGGGTACCCTACTGTAGTGAATCCATACTAGAGATTTAGTTTTTTTCGATTCCACCTTCGAATTTTCAGTAGGATTATCCATCATTCCATAATCCGTAGTGAAGAAAAACATTTTCAGCAATCATCGTTTAACAATCAGTATTACAGTACAATATACAAAGTTAAATTTACCAACTTAAATAGTAAATTGTACCAAAAGTACAAAACACACAATTATTTCAGAAAGAAATAATAAAATTATCTAACATCAACACACAAATACACAATTAGTGGACGTGACAGACTAACAATAAAGATTAAGATTTACATATTATAATTAGTTTAGATTGAGCAAAAAAATTTATAATTTTCGAATAATTAAGGTAATCTTTCCCAAAAACAACTTACAAGTAATTAAGGTAATCTTTCCTCAAAACAACTAATAAAGACAACAATAGACCAGAGAGACAAAAAAACGTAGAAACATACTTGAAAAATAGACACTTTCACATTTCGATTAGTTACACATTTAAAAAATTTCTCTCAGAATTCAGTTCACACAAGCCAATTTTGATAAATTACACAAATTTAAGCAAATCTCTTTCAAAGTTCAACTATAGTTTTGGTAAATTATACAAATCTCTCTTAAATTATGTGAAATTCAAAATCTAAATACTAAAAAAAAAAAAAAGATTTATAACTCTTCAAACTACAATGAGAGTGAGGTTGCAATAATTGTCGATTGGAGGGACGAGTGTCGCTGGTGAGTGTGTGACACAGTTGGAAGAGAGATTATAGAAAGAGTCGAGAGTCGGGAATCGGGAGATAGAGTTGAGACTCAGGAGACAGGTGAGTCTCGAGAATCGATAATCGACGAGTTGGCGAGGTCACAACACATGAGGTTCTGAGTGTTGTGCTCAGTGTTGTGCTGCTGAGTGCTGACTGAGTGACTATCAAGGCGAGTGGCGACCTGGCTATCGACTACTTTAGGTTAGCTGACCTATGGGTTGGATACCTTGTGTTCACCGAGCTGACCCATGAGTCGGTACTCTCATGGAACAGCCCCTTTCCTAAAAGCAGAATCGATGATTGGACTGCAGTCCCTGGTTCCATGACACATGAAACTGGCCGAACTGGCGGTCTGGTCTTTCGGTTTCGGACTGGTTCTGTCCACCCTGGAATGGTGTAAATATCTCAATACCCAGACGGGCACTGCCCCTGTTCTTGGTTGCGAAGGGATCGGGGAGGCGTTACCGAGAGTCTGAACCTTCTTGAGTTGTTTTGTCACATTTTCCCATTTGAGAAGAACATAAATCCACTACGACCAAACTCCCAACGGTTTCTGAGCCAAGCAGTTCGCCTTCTTCCTTCCGCTGCCCATACCTTCCCTTCTTCTCCTCCTTCTCCTCCTTCTGCTCTGCCTCCACCTTTGTCGATACCATGCTCCCTCTTTTATTCCTTCGCCGCCTCCGCCGGAGTCATCAGTCGGTGAGCCTTTTTCTTCGACCATTTTCCACCAACACTCCTCCTCTGCAAGTGCAACTCCCTCTCTCCCAACCCACCTACCTCATTTGGGGCTCCAACACCTCTGTCGGTAAAACTCTTGTTTCCGCTGGCCTTGCTTCTTCATCTCTACTTCCTTCCCGCTCTGTTTTATCTGATTTTTTCTACCTCAAACCCATCCAGACCGGCTTCCCCTCCGACTCCGATTCCCGTTATGTCTTCAACAAAGTCCATTCTCACTTTCTTCTCCAGAAACCTCGTCTTTCTCTGCTTGCTTCTCAGCATGTCCTTAAGGCATCCATCTCTGCAGCTAAATCAGTCATAGGAAGTGAAATCTCAGAAGATTGCCAGTTTGGGATGTGCGATTTGGGATATTATGAGGAAAGAAGAGTGGTTGGGGAGGAGAGTGATATGGCTTCGAGGTTGGTCTGCAAGACAATTTATGCTTGGAAAGAGGCAATATCTCCGCATTTGGCGGCAGAGAGGGAAGGTGGATTGTTGCAGGACTCTTTGGTTCTCGAATCGTTGCAAAAATGCTTGAATGCTTGGTTGGTAGGCAAGGAAGAGAGGCAGAAAATGAGGGCTTTGTGTGTTGTGGAGACAGCTGGTGGAGTTGCTAGTCCTGGACCTTCCGGCTCTCTTCAGTGTGATTTGTACAGGTGTTCTACTTCTGTTCTGTGTCTTGCATGTGAAATATGAATATATGGCCGTCCCTTGTTATCATACACGGATATGCGAGGCACTTCTGTGTCCAAAGCCTCAAATTCTTTATTTGTTTAATAAAGGGATATAATAGGATCCTAATACTAGGAAACTAAGTTTTTAAACAACAACTTAGTTATGTTGGATCCTCAATAATTTTTAATATGCAAGTAGACTAGTTCCCACGTCCAGAATGAACCATACAATAGATTTTGCGTCATGATTTGTATATTCTGTTCATAGCTTTTTTCTTCGTTTAAGCGTAATTAGAATTCAATGCCTGACTATAGGTTTTATGATTGAGGTTAAGAGAATGGTGTGTCCTGTTTTAAAAGTGGTTGTAGTTGAGGGGCAGCTGTTAGTGAATCCTGTCTTTGAAGTGGCTCATCAAGCTGTATGTTTGAGGGTTTTATTTTAGTCACTGGGTTTTCTTCACAATATTGATTGCCTTTGGCAGGCCCTTTCGATTACCAGGTGTTCTTGTTGGAGATGGCAAGTTAGGAGGTATTTCTGGAACAATTTCAGCTTATGAGCTTTTGAGACTTCGAGGATATGATGTGGTTGCCATTATTTTTATCGACCATGGCCTTAATAATGAGGCACCATTATTGTCTTATCTGCGGAATAGGTATAGTCGAATTATTGATTTGTCTTGTAAATGTTTGTTGGACAAACAAATAGCTTTCATTACTCTGTCGATATAATCTCGCAATTGCACTAGGGTGTTTGATTCGAATACTTTCTCCACCTGTTCTTCATCTAAATGCACTTAATGTCTCTTTCTTACACTTTACTATAGTATTTTTTATTTATATTTTTTAGGGTTTCTTCCCTTCTTGTTTATCATGTAGTTCAACAGGTATTTATTGTGGTTCTATGTTTTTCAGGGTTCCTGTACTTGTGCTTCCTCCTATTCCAGATGATCAATCAGATGATCTGATCGAGTGGTTTGATGAATCCCTTAATGTATTTGAATCTCTGAAGGAAACTATGCTATCAGCATACTCAGAAAGAATTGCCAGGTTGCATAACATGCCAAAGAAGGCAAGAGAAATATTTTGGTGGCCATTCACTCAGCACAAACTTGTTGCTGAGGACGATGTTACAGTAATTGACTCTCGCTGTGGTGAGAACTTTGCAGTATTCAAGGTTCGATGAATGCCGCATATTGGTTATGATAATTTTAAATCTTTTCTTTTGCAATCATGTTTGACTCTCATGTCCTGGTTTATCTTTTCTCTGGGTGTCATGTTTAGCTTACATATCATATTTTATTTATTTATGATCCAAAATTCTGTGGTTTTTTAGAATTTCAGATTCTTAATTGCAACGCTATTATTATTTTATTTGTGAACAATATTTGGGAGTTAAGGGTCTATGGCTTGGTCTTTGTTTTTTTTTTTTTAGTTTCCTATATATCTTTATTGCTTTGTTTAACCAAAATGTCATATTTTGTTTATTCATGATTCAGATATATGCGTTTTTTGTCAGAACTTTTGATATTCTCGATTGCTACACTATTTTATTTCTTTCTTAAACAATATTTTGGAGTTACGTGTTTGTGGTTTATTTAGATAATTCTTGTTATTTTATTAATCCTGTGTAATAATTGATTGTAGGATATATTTTGTCCAAGTTGAATCTACTGTTTATCACTGGATTGTGCCAAATACTTGGTTTCATGTTGCTTTTGCTTTTTAGGCTAACGAATTTTTGACTCAACAATTTGACGCATGTGCCAGTTGGTGGACACAAGGACTTAATGCTACTTTACAGGTCATCTATCATTTCTTTTTCAAAACTTTGATCTATATTCCAGTAATTTTAACTTAGTTGCTCTATGACTTAATGCGATCAAAAATATTGTTCTTATGTTTTAAAACAACAGATTTTATTTTATTGACTTTATTATTTTGATCTAAAACAGTCAGTACTTTTGATTATGCTAATAACAAGAACTAAATTATGAAGTGGGTTATAACAACCTATGAGCTATGGTTGTGGATTGCTGTAGATAATGCTAAGTGTTGCCTAGATTTGTGAGGTGGTTAATTTTTAAGTTGGGGAGCTTAATGAATTTATTGCTGGATTAACATTATGTTTTGACACAATCATTTCTATGTGACTTTCATTTTTTTTGTGTTGCATGTTTCTCCTTTTTTGCATTAGGTGCTTACCACCTCAATGGTTCTAGGAATAGCGTGTCTGAGATATTTCTTTAATGTGGGTCTGATTTTAGGTGGTTTCAGACTGAGCTTGCTCGGGATATGGGTTATGCTGCTGGAAGATTTGGACATGTAATGTTTCCAGAGAATGTGTACGAGCCAGCCCTTGAAACTGCAGAGCTTTTGCTTGAAGGCGTTGGAAAAGGTATATCTGGTTTCCTAATTTATAGCTCAAAAGGAGTACTGTTAATGAATAT
>JAJTVC010002399.1:0-14331 GCA_022433055.1 Begonia peltatifolia | reverse complement strand
ATTAGTGAATCTTGGAAGCCACCACTTAAGAGGTATAATTTTCCTTGTCTCTTGGACATGAGAAGGGTTGATTTGACCTTGTCCTCCTTTATTACTTCTGCACCTAGAGCCATTTGCTCCGGTTTTGATATGCCCTGAAGACCAACAACACATTCACAAGGTATGTCTCACACTCTTACTAATCTATTTACTGACTATTGCACTCTTTTTGCAGATGAAAGACTAATGGATTGCGTGGATTGGGAGAAAACTCCTCAGAACATTAACAAACCCACCAACATACTAACCTGGAGCTTTATATTAGCAGAAGATGGAATTTGTCTTCCCGAGGACAACTTTTTGTAATCTATTTACCTTCACAAACATTAGGAAAACTTTGGGCCTATTTATGTTTATTTGGTTTCGTATCTTTACACCATGCATTAGAAGGGTGCTAAGAGATGTTAGAATCAAAGAAAAGGCAAACATTATTTGGCTAAACCATCCAACCACGCAAGAAAATCCAAGATATGAAGGTCAGCCATACATAGAAGATGGGTCAGGTGCACTAACAAACTCACTAGAGCTTAGTCATCAACCTGAGGCCTATCCCACCAAGAGAAGTCCCAAATCCACAAAGGGCAAGAAAGGAGGAAAGCTAACTAGTTTTATTCTAAGAGAGCACGAGGAAATCGACCCACACCTAAAAAAGGGCCACGCGTGCACTCATTGATTCACTTGATCCCACGCCACTAATTTGGCGCAATCCATCAAGTTCCACATTTTAAAATCAAATTTGAAGACCCCGCTCCTCCCCACACGGTGCATTATACTTACCTTGCAAGGAATCTACATCTACGTTCAAAATGAAGGCACATGCAATCATGGACGGATAGATCAAGTCAAGCCTCACCTTTTATTTTCTTTAGGCCAACGAATCCCTTGGACACCCTAGCATATTTAAACATTCATTTTAGACTTTGTAAGTAGTTTTTTATGATAATTTAGATGTATTTTTAGAAGCTCTCTTACTTAGGAGATTGTTTCAAGGTAAGACATTGGTTTGCTTGCATCTAAGTGGAGTTGCGCCTCCAATTGTCTTCCAAGTCTGAGGTTATTTGGAAGATCTTCTCTTCACGTCTTCTGCATCTTATCTAAGACCTTATATAAGGGAGAAAGTGAGTCCAATTGATTTGTGCCGTTGTAAGCTTCTTTAGAATGTTACATCACTCGGTGATGCTTTAAGTTGCATGACGAGCCGGTTACAGATTTTTCTACATAACTTTTGCATTTCTTATCTTTTTCGTTGAAATTTGCAAGGCTCCTTAGTATTACAATATATTAGAACTCTTCCAAATTTTGTTTCATCTGGGTTTCCTTTGCATCACTTATTACTCGTTCATTTGGGGTGTTCTCAGATTAAGTTGAGAATACCGATCAGTGTTGATTTGTGCACTAACCTTTGTCCTTGCACCATCAATTTGTATAATCTGGTACCAGAGCCATTGGTGGCTTCCCTTGTGATTGTTTATTTTAGTTTGGATGATATTTGCATATCATTAGTTGGAACTAAATTACTAGAGGTAATCAGATCTTGTTTGAGCCGAAGAGGGTGGTTCTACACCCTAGGCTATTTCTGTGATATCTGCTATTTTTGTGGTATCTGATTGTTTCTTTAACATTCACAAAATTTATCAACTTTGTCCTTAGAAAGTTGCATGAATATGATCTGAATTGCAAGTTTGAAAAGTTGGTTGAAAGCACACTAATTTTGTTATCTAATCGGGTTGATTTACAAAAAAGCCGAGGAGAGTGATAACCTAGGCTTTTAAAAATCTTGTGACAACCGATTATAGTGTTTTAATTTCAGCAAATTTCAATATTGATTATTTTCAAAGTTTCATCACGTGAATTGCTAACTTAAATTCACTCATTGGTTTGTTGTTATAAGATTATTCTTGAATTTTGGTATGATTTATTTTTGTAAATTACCGATAACATGCATTAGTTGTCATATTTCTTAAAAGTGTATATATATATATATATATATATATCTATATATATATATATATATATATATATATATATATATATATATATATAACTATGATATCCTATTGTGAATTGCTATTTAATTATCAAGATATTCAAATTAGGAAGCACTAGATCTGCATGATAACCTTTCCGTGGAACACTAAAACATTAGGTCATTAACAACTATTTACATTTTGGATTGTTTCCTTTCAAGAAATTTGCATTAATTTTTTTTTTCAGTTTTACTACTAGATTCCATATTAGTTTAATTTGTGTTTCTCCTTAACAAATATGAATTACCACTTTCCTAATACCTAAGGCTAAGAAGATCTTGTAACTCACTAAATTAAGATCTACGAAAAAAAAATTTTGAATTATAACCCACCTTAGTTAGAAATTTTCCTTATAGGATATTTTTCCTAATATATTAAAAAATTAAGTAGATCCTATTAGTCAACACTTAATTAAGAAACTACTTAGTTTGAACCGAAAAGGGGAAATAACAAACCTAAGTTCTTTAACATACTTAAACTAGCTTATCTTAAGGTATTTCCTTAAAACGATTCCTAAAACTTAGGTTTTAAGTAGTTCCGTATTAATGATAACCTAAAGTGAATTGAACTATAATTCCAATCACGTTCAAAACGGGGATATGGAAACTCCCCAAACCAAAGACCCTCATGTTTGAGAATCGAGTATGCAAGGTCAAATTGATGGCCTCACTCACATGATGAAACAATTCATGGAAAGAATGGAGGAACGTATAAGTAATAACCAACATGTTAACACACTCCATGAAATCCTACCAAGGAGAAAAGATCTTACACCTAAACCCATACAAGGAGGAAGAATGGAACCAATTTTTACTAGAACCATGATTAGAAGAAACAATGAAACCCCTCGGGAAAGGTACTATAATCAAGACTGTCTTGACAATGAATTGAGGGAATGAGAAGATGAATTCATGCCTAATAGACGCCGGGACAGTGACGACTTTAAGCATACCAAAGTAACCATACCTCAATTCAATAGATCTAGCAATGAGGATGTTTTCTTTGACTGGATTAACAAAGTTGAGAAAATATTCACTTATTATGAATATTCTGATAGAACTGAGATTCAACTTATTGCAATGGAACTGAGCGGTTACACGATATTATGGTGGGAAGATATTAAATCTCAAAGGTGGCATCACCGTAAAGACCAAGTCACCCCTTGGAGGGAAATGAAGAATCTCATGTGACAGAAATTCATACCTAGTCACTACAGACGAGAGTTGTTCCTTCAAATGCATAATTTGTTACAAAAGGGACAATCGGTAGAAGAATATCTCACTAAGTTTGAGACATTGAGACTGAGAGGTGAATTTAGATAATTAAATGAATAAGTGATTGCTAGGTTCATTCGTGGACTAAATGGAGAGATAGGCAACGTAGTTGAGCTACATCATCATGAAACCTTAGATTTAATAGTCGAGATGGCTTTAAAAGTCGAAAGACAGATCAAGAGAGGTTTAAAACCAACATCCAATAGGTTTCCTGCTAAGACCCCGGAGACCAACAGAAAGAACTTCAAGGTAGAAGAAACAAAGCCTTCACCAAAAGTTGGCCAGCGAAAGATACTAATGCTAAGACAACAATAGTATCAATGTCAAATTTTGATAAGACAAGCAACATCAAATGTTACAAATGCCAAAGATATAGACATAATGATAATTAAGGACGGAACCATAGAAATAGATATTGAAGAAGAACAAGAAGAGGAGACTATCGAAGAAGTAGATTCTAAAGACAAAGTCTTCCATGCACAGGAAGGATCCTTGTTATTGGTCATGCGACGAGAACTTGTATCAAAGACCGTTGAAGAACATTGCCAATGGGAGAACTTATTTCATACTCGTTGTTTAATCAATGCTAAGATCTGTTATGTGATCATTGATGGAGGGAGCTATATCAATGTGGCTTCAAAATATCTCGTAGAAAAATTAGTGTTAGATATTTGTCCACACCTAAAACCTTATAAGTTACGTTGGTTAGACGATCGTGATGATCTAAAAGTGAACAAACATGCGATCATAGAGTTTTCTATAGGAAAATACAAAGACTCCATCCTTTGTGAAGTCGTACCTATGAACGCCAGTCACCTACTTCTTGGACGCCCTTGGCAATATAACAGAAAAGTCTCACATGACGGGTTCTCCAATGATTACTCCCTTAAATTAGGCAACAAAACGATCAAGGTAGCACCGTTAACTCCTGACCAGATAGATAATGATGAATCTACTTGAAAGAAAGAAAGAGATAAGGTTAGTTTACTCATGACCAAAGGCGAATCGATCCATGCTATATTGGAGGGAGAACCCCTCATTTTAGTAATGTTCAAAGACCGAGTTATGGAACTGGAACACGTTCCTAACTTAGTTTCAATGTTGTTGAAACAATTTCAAGATGTGTTTCTTGAAGAACTTTCCTAGAGAAAGATCTGTGTTACCCACAACAAGTGCTCGGGTGAAGGTGATGGTGCAAACCCTTGGCAAAGCCGAGAGCTATCTAATGTTAGGCTCACGGGTGAATGTTTTTCTAAAGAAAAAAACAACAGCCATTGGGATTAGGTTTTCACGTCCTCGGTCCTCTTAGACTCTCAACGAGAGAGGAGAGGGAAAACTAAGAGTTCACCAAGCAACTTTAGAGCTTGGGGAACAATGGAGGGCAACTCTACATGGTTGGAAGAACCGTGGACAAACCACTCGGGTTTACTCACTCTCAAGAGAGGAAAATATGATTCTTCTATTAATTTGACAAAAGGTTCTTACAAACGCCAAAAATGATTGATTTATAGAAATCCTAAGGTGGATGATTAGGGCTAGGTCTTCCAGGAGATGAATTGGACTGTTGGATGAGATGCTAATCGGCGGTCAAGATAAAGAGTTGGGCATTCAATCCGATGGTCCACATTTTGCCAAAATTTTGTTGATCAATGATGGATATTTGATAAGTCATCCATCCTTATGAACACTACCAATCGCACCTGTAAAACTTACCTTGAAGTGGGCTTGTTGGGGCGGTTCCTTGTCTTCATTTATTTTAGGCTGAATCTTCTAACCATAATCAATCTACCATCATATATCTAATCTTAACCACACAATCTAATGCATGATATAGTTTATATAATTCATACAGAAGAAAAAAAAAGAGGCTAGAGTTTGCCAATGATAAAATAAAGGTTACACGGTTTATGGGCCGAGAAGACTAACTCTCATTGGGCCATGTGATGAGTCCATTCGTGTGTCCCACTTTATAGTGTGTAAAGGTTGATCCATGTCTTCCAAGCTGGGCTCCCATGTAGCATCTCCAATTAGATCAACTCCTACAAGAAAAGCAAACTTATAAAAAAAAAGTTAAATAAATTAAGAACATTAGCTTAAGATCTCGTCATGGTCCTCCTTGGCATGTCACCTTGCTAAGTTAATGAACTAGAATCACAAGTTAATGAATTATTACAAAATTGATATATAAGGGAATCCATGAGCCCTTGTGTTGTGCCCACACTACTAGTTCGTAAGAAAGATGGCACGATGGAGACGTGTATCGATAATAAAGTATCATTTTTTGATTCCGCGATTGGAAGACATACTTGATGAATTTAATGAAGCAACCATATTCTCAAAGGTGGAACTCAAAAGCCACTAAAATCAAAATGAAAGAAGGCAACGAGTGGAAGACCGCTTTCAAAATGAAATATAGTTTATTCAAATGGATGATAATGCCTTTCAGATTAACAAATACTCCAAGTACTTTTATACGTCTGATGCATCACGTACTTAAAGAGTTTAGAGGAAAGTTTATCGGCGTTTACTTTGATAATATCTTGGTCTATAGTTCGAATTTAAATTCTCATTTAGACCATTTAGGAACTCTCCTCATAACTGAAAGATTGAAAGTTATTCAAAAATCTACAAAAGTGCTCCATCGCTCAAGACAAGATGTATTGCTTAGGATTCATTATTTCTAAAAAGAATGGAAGCCGACAATGCCAAGATAGAAGTGATAAATGAATGGCCTGTTCCATTTAGAATCACTGAAGTTAGAAGTTTCTATGGACTACCCTTCTTCTATCGAAGGTTTATAAAGAGCTTTAGTGCTATCACAGCCCCAATAACTGATTGCACCAAGAAGGGTAAAGTTTTCGAGTGGACCTCAGCTTGCCAATGTAGCTTTGAGGTAATTAAGGAAAAACTTTGCAAAGCACATGTAGTTGCATTTCCCGATTTCAACAAAGTCTTCGAAGTTGAGTGCGATGCATCTGGAGTAGGTATTGGCGCAACTTTAACGCAAGAGAAGCGATCAATAACTTATTTCAATGAAAAACTGAAGGGTCTAATTTTAAACTACTCGACTTATGACAAAGAATTCTATGTCGTCATATGCACATTAAAACAATGGCAACATTATCTGCTCTCTAAAGACTTCGTCATCAACACGGATCATCAAGCACTGAAACACATAAGAAGTCAGGGCATGCTCAATACTAGACATGCCAAGTGGGTCGAATTCCTAGAAAGATTTCCCTACACCGTAAATACTTAAAAGGGGAGACCAACATGGTGGCAGATGCTCTTTCATGAAAACATCTTCTTTAATTGAGTTAGGAGCTAAGTTCTTCAGGTTCAAAGAAATTAAAGATAGCTACCACTCAGACCCAGACTTCGGAGAAATATACCAAAAGTGCCTCGTTAAAACAGAGGGTGAATTCCGCATTGTAGACGGCTACCCCTTCAAGGGATAAAAGTTGTGTATACCTAACACGGACTCAAGGAAGTGCCTAGTGAGTGAGGCACATAGTGGAGGATTAGCATGCCATCTGGGAGAAGGCAAGACAGACATGGTTAAAGAACACTTTTTTTGACCTCATATCATGAGGGACGTGCATTGATTAATCACACGTTGCATCACATGCAAAAGGGCTAAAAACAAAGTTCTTCCTCAAGGATTGAACTTACCCCTCGCTGATGTGCCACGAGATTCATGACTCAGTCTCAAGTTGAGGTATATTTCCTATCCAACTTTACGGCCTAATTTGTTTACTAGTTTTGTAGGTAAAACCTCATAAGTTGAAGAAGGAATTGTCTTCCCTTTATCAACTATTATAACCTAGCTTTTATTTGTTTTAAGTTTTATGAAACCTTAAACTTAACATTAATATTTTGTTGGCAAGACTTTAACCATTATTTTCTTTTGTTTGGTTGTCTATAATAGTCCTTAGGAAGGTTAGGATGGATCCAAGGCTTGGAGCAAAAGAGGGCATTGAAGATCAAGTTGGTACCTCTTTAAGGCATTTCGTTAAACAGTTTGCGTGTATCAGTAACCAGGCAGCACATCGTGCACACAAGACTAGGCAATGCGCACACAGTATGGCAATAGCACACGGATCACAAAGACACAGCCGCACAGTGAGAGATGCGTGCACTGATGAAGGCAGCACGTGCAAAGAAGGATAGGCGTCGGGCAACAGCGTGTGCGCACGAGAACACAATGTCGTAACCACTAGAATGCTGAGCAACCAAGAAGTCATGCGTATCTGAAGACCCACGCCACACCAGCGCGCATCTGGCAAATTAGTGCGCACACCGTATAACGCTAGCTCGCGCACTAGCAACACCTACGAGCGCAAGGCAACAAACAACAACCATTTTTTGGTTCACCCCAACAGATTTGATTTACTCAAACCGGTTCATCTCCAACAGATACATTTCAGAAGCCAACGACTCTTTCTTAAAACCATTTAGCTTTCCTTTCTGACGACCTGAAAGCTCTTTCTCCTCTTTGTATTTAGCTTCATTCCTCCATTGTAATCTCTAAAGTTGTTATTAATAAATATTTGGGAAAAAGAAGAGTGTTTTCTTCAAGAAGGAATTCCCTTCGTGGGTGCGAAGCACCAAGAGCTTGGTGATGGATCACGAAGGAGTTGAGCCTCCGTTGTTCCCCCAAGTGAAGGATGCTTGGAGGAGCTCTTAAACCAGCCTTCTATCCTCACTCTCTTTCAAGTTGGAACTAAGAAGAAGGTGGGCTAAAATCTCCCTGTCTGCCATGAGTTTCTTTGCCGGCAACAAAGAAATCTATTCACCCAAACGCTCGGTTGTTTTGGGTCAGCCTTGGGCTCCTTGACATCGGTCCTACCCGTCAGCCTCTTCTGTGGAAGAAGTACCAAATGCAAGGGCTGTATCTCCTCTTGCAGGAACTCTCTTCGTACGCAAAGGTGTTTTCTGACGTAGTGCGAATCAGACGCTTATCGGCCAGTAAGGAATCCCTTCAATTCAACGACAATCGTCGAGGTATTTACAAGTTGTTTCTTACAAACCCAACTCGTAGATCACTTCACCAACCTCATCATCACTCGATAAATATTTCTTTTCCCCTTTGCTGTTTTCTGTTTTTCTTCTCTATTTTTTGTCACTTTTTTGTGTATTTCTTTTTCTCCGTGTTTAGTTCCGCAAATGAGAATTAAGTGTCATGGTTGGCACCCCAATTCCCATCACTACCTGTGCCAACCCATCCATGGATGGACGGCTGCTTGGACTTTTTCCTAGGTCTACCTCGCATTGCCAGATCTAAAAATTTAGTCATGGTAGTTGTGGATAGGTTCTCAAAAATGGTCCATTTCATTCCTTATAACAAAACCAACAACTTCAAGGATATCACAGAACTATTTTTCAAGGAGATAATAAGACTGCATGGAATACCTCACACCTTAGTGATGTGCTCCACAGGTCTGTCACATGGTCACAATCCCGAGCACACACTATCTAACCTATGCACTTACACACTTTACTCACGTGAAGTCTTGGAGGACATTTTTGGAGACTTAAAGTGGAAGGTTGAGGCACACGAAAAAGAGCACCTGAAGCACGTCATTGCATGGAAGCAAAGCTTGAAAACCAAGAAGCTCACATAGGAATTTGTCTTCCTGGGCATGACTTTGTGTAACTTTTTGTTTTTGAACTTATTGGGTAAACATTGACCTTTATGTTACATTTTATATAAGAATGCATATTAGACATCTAGGACTAGATGTATGGTAGGATAGATGTGGCTTGGAATCGGTTGCACATGGCTTAAACTACCTATGCATGGATGCTCAGCTGCATGCCATGGAAACGCCACGTGTGCGCCCCATGGAGCAACTCGGGAGCACGCCCAACGAATGATAAATCAGCACCAAAAAGTAGGGGGACCATTACCTCTTTTAGCCAATCTTTCGCCACCTCTCCTTTGTACTAATGTTGGACTTACCCTCAGCAAAGTACCTGAATCAATGACATGGAAAGAAGATGGCCCTTGGATCAAAATGGAACAGGAACATCTTGGCGCCACGCTTGCATCTTCAGTTGCGCCATCCAAGGGTTCTTTGAGCCAAGTTTTCCTTGCTTCCTTCTATTAACTTAGGACTACAAATCATGGCTCTTAGTGACTGTAAAATGTTGGTTGATTAATGAAATAGAGCCTCTTTGTTTAGGAGAAACCGAGAGCATCCAAGCCTCAAGGTAAGCTCCGGCCTTGCCGAAAGGAGGAAGCCTCCTAGCTCTTCAACCCAAGGTTGTTGCTAAGCTTTAGTAACCATCTTCTCCTCCTCCCTCTCAAGGTTTGGAAACCAATGAGAAGTGGCCATAATCGGTTCCTTCATATCGACTTTCTTTCCTTGGAAAGATAGTTCAGCTAAGAACTACATCTAGTGCATCGGCCGATTGAGGATGGTTTTACAATGAGTTTTCTAAGCAACTTGGACCACATCAACCACCATCACACACCTCCCTCACAGGACACTCATCACTCAAGACAATGTTCCATTTGTTGCACATTTACTCTAGTTCATTTTCAATTTTCTTATAGGTACTCTCGGCTTGATTGAGCACCGTGTAGATCATTTTAAGTTTGCAGGACCCCTTTTCCTAGGTGTAGCCATAACACTTAGTGTCAGACAGAGACACGAAGTTCCTTCACACCTTTTGGAAAATGGTGTGGAGGAAAATGGGAACTAAAATTCTATTCAGTACCTATTTTCACCCATAAATGGATGGGCAGACCAAAATGATCAATCGAACTCTAAGGACCCTCCTAAGGAGTGTTGTAGAGAGGAAAATAAGTGAATGGGACATCCATCTTCCTCATTTGGAATTCCTTTATAATCGAAGTGTCCATTCCTCGACCCAATGGACACCTTTTGAAGTGGTGTGTAGCTTTAACCCTACAACCTCCACAAACCTTTTACCACTTCCTATGAAGGACCTAGTTAACTGAGACGGAGCTGATAAAGCAGCCCAAGTTAAAAAATTACATGAGTATGTAAGGAAAGCCATCTAAAGGAAAAATTAGTCAATTGCTAAAAAGGAAAACAAAGGACGCAAGAAAATGATTTTCAATGAGGGTGACTTGGTATGGCTTCACCTTAGGAAGGAACGATTTCCTCAACAGAGGAAGTCCAAGGTAGATGGACCTTTCAAAGTGATCGAAGGCATTAGCAACAATGCGTACAAATTAGAGCTTCTAGGAGATTACAAATCAGTATCAGCAACATTCAATGTTTATTAAATGTTCAAGACCTCTCCCTATACATTGGAGACAAAGATGAATTCAATGAAGATGAACCTTTAAATTGAGTTTGATGACGACGAACCTTTAGATTTGAGGACAAATCATTTTCCATCCGAAGAGGATGATACGCTCCGAAGACCACCAACACGTTCACAAGGTATGTCTCACACTCTTCCTAATCTATTTACTGACTATGCATTCTTTTTGCAGATGACAGACTAAAGGACTACGTAGATTGGGAGCCAACTCCTTATGACATTAATAAACCCACTAACATACTAACCTGGAGCTTTAGACTAGCAGAAGAGGGAATTTGTCTTCATGAGGATAACTTTTTGTAATCTATTTATCTTCATAAGCATTAGGTAAACTTTGGGCCTATTTATGTTTATTTGGCTTCGTATCTTTACACCATGCATTAGAAGGGTGCTAAGGGATGTTAGAATCAAAGAAAAGGCAAACATTATTTTGCTCAACTATCAAACCATGTAAGAAGATCTAAGACTTGACGCATTGGCCATACATAGAAGATCGGTCGCACGCACTCACTAGAGCATAGTCATCAACTCGAGGCCTATCCCACCAAGAAAAGTCCCAAATCCACAAGAAGCAAGAAAAGTTGAAAGCTAACTAGTTTTATCGTAAGAGAGTACAAGGATATCAACCCACACCCAAAAAAAGGTTGTGGACGCACTCACAGATTCACTTGAGCCCGTGCCACTACTTTGACCTGGTCCATCAAGAGAACGTGCCTCTCTTCCACATTTAAAAATCAGATATGAAGACCTCATTCCTCCCCATATGGTGCATCATACTTACTTTGCAAGGAATCCTCATCCACATTCAAGATGAAAGCACACACAATCATGGACGGATAGATCAAGTTGAGCCTTACCTTTCCTTTTCTTTAGGCCAACTAAGCCCGTGGAATCCTTAGCATATTTGAACATATTTTTCTGACTTTGTAAGCAATTTTTGATGATAATTTAGAGGTATTTTTAGAAGTTCTCTTGCCTAGGAGATTGTCTCATGGTAAGGCCTCAATTGGCTTGCATCCGATTGGAGTTGCGCCTCTAATTATCTTTCAAGTTTCAGGTTACTTGGAAGCTCTTAACCTCACGTCTTCTGCATCTTGTCTAAGACCTTAGATAAGGGAGAAAGTGAGCCAAACCGATCTTGTGCCGTTGTAATCTTCTTTGGAAAGTTACATCACTTGGGTGTGCTTTAAGTTGCCTCATGGGCCGGTTACAGTTTTTCTATATAACTTTTTGTGTTTTTTATCTTTTTTGTTAAACTTTGGAGGGCTACTTAGTATTACAATATATTAGAACTCCTCCAAATTTTGTTCCATTTGCATTTTATTTGCATCATTTATTACTCATTCATTTGGGGTGTTCTTGAATTGAGCAGGGAATACCGATCATTGTGTTGATTTGTGCACTATCCCTTGTCCTTGCATCATCAATTTGTATCAAGTTTGATTGGAACTAGTTTGATCAACTTTCCCTCAAATTGAAAAGAATGAAAATTGGAATAACAATCATGAGTTACCTTCCTATCATATTCCCAAGGTCTTTCCAACAAAGGATGGCTAGCACTCATTGCAACATAATTACAAAGGACCTTGTCTTGGTATCCCTCAACAAAAATTTCTATGCAATTTTGCTTGAAGACCTTGATGTCTTCTCGAACATTCACCCACCTTAGCTTGTATGGGTAAGGATGCAGAGTAGTTTCCAACCCAAGCCTGTCCACGAAATGGAGAGAAACAACATTGATGCAACTCCCTCCATCAATGATGAGTGAGAAAACTTTTTCTTTGATCAAATAACGACTACGGATGACCATTAAGAGTGGTCTCTCTTGAGCATCAAAACTTCTTCTTGCCCTTCTTTGCCCTCATTAACTTCTTCCACTTCTTCATCTTCACTAACTACTTCATCGGTTCCTTCTTTAAGGATCATGACTATTTTGTGTGGGCATTGGGAAGCAATATGCCCCAATCCAAGGCACTTAAAGCATTTAGTCTGCCTTGCTCTTAGTCGATTTGTATCCTCTATTATCTTTTTATCTTCTACCCCCTTTAGAGGCCAATTCGTGACAAAAAGCTTCATGTCCTTCACCTTAGTTGGTGGCTTGAAAGAGTCCTTGATTTTAGGAAAAAACCGATTGCTAACTCCTTTGTCTTTCCTCTTGACTTGCCTTTCAACTTTCAAAGCAAGTTGTACAACCACATCCATGGTGTCCATGGTTTGTAACTCTACAATGTCACCAATCTCTCTATGCAAACCCTTTTCCTTAATTTCACTCATAATCTTGAGTGTTTCAAATTAGGATAGATATTCCTCAACCAATTGAGAACCTTGCTTCAAACTTTGCAATTGTGATGTGCTTAAACCACGGTAACGTGTGTGCCAACGCAATTACTAGTTCACCTTGAATTTCTAACTGACAATCAGCGAAGATCACTAGATTAAAATAAGCACAAGTTTTGCAATTCTTGTTCAAATGGTATGAAATTTTAACAGAGACTTACTCAATGGATTAATTGAGAGACCCTTAAAATCTTAGAATCAACCTTGAAGAAATAAAGAAGATATGCAGAGATAAAGATTGGTGGTTCTCAGGTGAATAAGGCAGCATGTAACTGATCTTCCCACTTGCACAACTTTCTTAATTAGTATCCAAACAAGTTGAAATTTCAACACAATCTTGCCTTATGAGTGATTTACAAATTGTAAAAATTTCAAGGGCGGATCCTTGGTGGAAGAGAAGATGATGAAGAAAGGCATTGCTAGTCCGAGTAAGTGATAGGGGACACTACTCAGTTTTGTGAATCTCCTAAAAGAAGAATACTCCAACTTGCCAATTGACGATAGTTTCTACTTTTTTTCTTAAATTTCTATCTATGAGGAATATAGATAAAGGTGTAGCAATAAGAGTTCCCAATTTGTTTATAAAATTGGAAGACAAATATTCAATAATCTCCACGGATATGAGACACCGCATGGGCACCGAAAAGAGACTCAAAGAGCTTCGAAGAAAAAGAAGAAAACTTCAAGTTTTTGATCAGCAAAATATGTCTCTCAACAATCATAGGAGGGGGTTTAAATAGCCCAAGAAATAATGCATACAAGGAAAGAACTTATAAGAAAAGAAGCGGCCATTCATAAGGAAAGGAGCAGCCTTGATTGGGCAAGGTGTCTTATGCGCATGCCAAGCTGAGCACGCTTTCTTTAATCTGATTGTTAACCTTCAGCCCTTTTTGATTGTAGCCCAAATCCCCCTTGAGTTGTAGCCCTAATCCACTCAAAGGTGCAGCCATAATCCTCCTTAAGGTGTAACCCAATTAGCCTTCAAAGGTAAGCCCATGGTGCCTCCTTGTGCGCGCGCTTGGAAGGTGATGACTCCTCCTTTCAAATGCCCAGTTTTAATCCAAATTGTAATGTTTTTTGTCCCCCCTTAAACATGAGTAAGCCCAATACAAATTAAACAAATAAAATACTAAGGTTCTAAAATGAAAAATAAAAGTATGCTCGGCAATAGTTGTCAAAAGGAAGACAAAGTCCTTTCTTTATTATTGATGCCGAGGTTTTACTTCTTTTATTGAGTAATGTTGGGGTCATGCTCTCATTTATCAGATGGCATGCCCTCTCCTTCAAGAACGTTTTCCTACAAAACAAACAAAAAAGTTAGTTAATACTTTGGCTCATGCACATGTGATTGCTCA
>JAJTVC010002392.1:0-20891 GCA_022433055.1 Begonia peltatifolia | reverse complement strand
GAGAAGGGTTTTGATTCTAGGAGGTGCTTCTAACCAGTTGCGTGTTTTATTTGTGCAAAAGTCATAAAGAAACACTTGGTGGCCAACATTTAAAGTCGAAATTTTTATGAAGATTGAGCTTATTTTATTTTATTTTTTGTATTGAATTGTTCAGACATTCGATACAGATTCATGCTACCATCGTACGTGATTTGGATTCCATTTTTTTGGTAAACTTTTGCTTGTCTAATTCTCTTTCCGATGTCATTCATCAGAATGGAGATCAACTTATGATTCTAAAAAAAGAATTACTATTTGATTCTGTAATTAAACAGTTTTGAAATCAGACAACGTGATGGACCCTGGCTCTCTCTTGCTAGAGGGATGGATGAGTTTATAGAAGAGCAATGTTGTTGGTGTCTGGGTCTGATACACAAGCTTGACTCGCTTCGAGTTCCCAATTGAAGTTTATTGGTAGATCTTTCATTGTTTGCCATGTTTTATAGACTCGACAAGTTGATACTTTCGTGCATTGCTTAGCTTGTGTTTAAATTAATTTATACTCTGACAAGTTTATTTGGTACCATAACGATGTTTTCTTTGCCTTTTTCACTTGTCCACCCATTATTCCCTTGTGACATTTTATCATCAATAAATTCAAAATATTATTTTGTTTCTGGTAAAAGGGGATTTGCATCGTGCTAATGTAGAGTCATTTTGAATTGCTCGATTGTCACAGCATGCAAAGGAAAGCACTTTTATCTACTGTATTAGATTGTGTTTAAATTAATCAAATATGATATTTTAAACATTAAATAAATAAATAAGGAAAAAATTTAATTCAGACCCTATCGCGCGGATTTATTTGTCATTTAGTCTCTATTTTTTTTTTGTCCAATCAGACCCTATCGCGTACACAGTTTGCAATTCAAATTTTTTTGTTTAATTTCTCGTTAAAATATCACTTGTAGAGCGCGTGGTCTTCAATTTTTGGTTTAAAAATTTTAAAATTTCCAAATTACTGTTCCATAAATTAAACTTTTACAAGTAGTCTGCAAGGTTTATTGAACGAACCCTCGCAGCTCGCGTTCTCTTCTCTCTCTCGTAGTTCGCTCTCGCTCGCAGTTTGCACTCTCTCGCTCGCAGCCTCTCGCTCTGTCGCTCGCAGTTCTCTTCGAAAGAATCGAGCTTCTTCTTTATTCCACAAAATCCAGTCCGTCCCCTGTAAGTTCCAGCCTTTTCTTTGCTTTGAATTCAGCCACTGCTTTTTATTTGTCTCATTTAGGTTATTAATCTGAGAGTCGGCTACTCATTGTCGGCCATTAATGCTGTCAAATGGGTTTTTGCAGTTTGTCGTTTGAAACTTGATAAAATTGTCAAACCTTCTCTAGTTTTCCGGGATTTTGAAATATTTAAGCTTAATAGTTTGTGGATCTTTGCCATTCGATTGATTAAAACTGAAAAAGGAAAGGGACCGGAGTAAACCCTCCTCAGTTTCCACCATTTTTCCAACATGATTCTTTTTATTTTTATTTTTTTACCTTCTTCTCTATCTCAAACCATAAATGGGGTTCTTAGTGTTCCTTGAGTTTCCTCATCATTTCCAGCCTTACAGAAGTTTAATCTGTCAAAAACCAAAATAGTTCATTGATTCTATATTTTTCCCCATTCATATTGAAATTTTATCAAGTTACCGAATTTTACCAAATGATTGGTTAATTTGTTGTTCATTGTTCACTGTTTGTTAATTTGTAATTTTTTGATAAATGGTTGGATTTAGTGCTTTTATTTTTAATTTTTTTTTGTTCTACTATTGTAATATATTTTTTTGTGACAGATTTAGTGCTTGTTGATAGTGAACTCTATGTTTTGTTTTCAATATGCTAATTGATATTGCTTCTTGTTGATATTGAACTCTATGTTATGTTTTGTTGATTTGCTATTTGTTTTCAATAATGCAGGTAAAATATATGGATGACTTTAGTATAGAATTTAATTTTGGACGAAAATTCATATATAAGGGCATGTTCATGTATAGTTGTGGAAAGCAAGAAATTGTTCTCAAGTGCGAGGGGTATCGAATGTCCATCTTGGTGGTTGAAGACACGCTAGCAGAGTTTGGAGTCACTGTATGGAAGACTCTTATGAGATTCCTAAACTTAATTTCTAGAAGAGATTGAGGCGTTTGAAAACTAACAAGAATGTGATGAGTATGGTTAGTAGACTCGATGAAAAGCGCTATGTTAGGATGGACGTGGAGTATGAAGATAATTATACAATTCATTATTTAAGTTACAGTGGGGATGAATTAATTGATGATAATGACGAACTGAGGGGGAATGAGGATGAGTTAGATGCTGATGGGAATGAATCCAGTGAGAATGCAGATGCGTTAAGTGTTGAAGGGGATGAACATAGTGGGAATGCGGATGAACCACAAAGCCATACATCAATTCCTAGAAAAAATATAATTATGACATGTGGGAAATGTGGCAGGCCTAATCATAATTCAAGAATTTGCAAAAGAATATCAAATGCAATCCGAGTAAGTAAAGATTACTATGACAACATGTTTTCTATGCTCAATAAATGTCTCTTATAATTTCTATACTCGTTGTTTCCAGCTTCTTCGTCGAGAGGAAGCTCCCAAAGCAAGTCTAATTTATTCTTGGGTTTTAGGTAATGACAACATATGATAAGTGATTTTTTTTTTGTTAGAACCTATATTTTGTATTATGTTTTTAGAAGCAAGACAAACATCATACTTCTTGTTGTTTTTTTGTTACAAGCTGTAGTTTTATAAGCAAAATAATGATTGCTTAACTCTTTGGGATGTAGTTTCATGTATAATTTTATAATGCTCATCATCTACAATTTTCATAAAAAGGCAGTTATCATAAACAACAAATACTAAATAGATTTTCAGCTTCAAATCATAATGATTAGCCTCATAATACATTTTGTAACATACACAAACAATAACTACAATTGTCATATACTTAATCGCAAAGTTACATTTTGCAGCATACATAAAGAGCAACTAAAACTGTTGTGATAATCTACAAAAACTTATATGATAGTAGCTTTGTTTGCAACTTCTTGTTCTGTGCTTCTGCTTCCTTAAATCGTGACTGTAATAGATCCAATAATTTCTTCTCTCTCTCATTCGTTGGTGCATTGTACCATGTGAAAAAGTCACATCCTCTTGTGCCTCGCTATGAGAAAATTAATAATGTAAGTGTGTTCGAACTAAAGTAAAGTAAATAATCCACACAATTTCATTGCATTTACCTCATATTTTTGACATGCAAGAAACCTTTTTCCTTGATTGTCTCGTGTCCATGATGTACGCATGACAACTCTTTCATGACAAAAACAAACAATTAGAGATACTTCTTCATGAATAATTGCATTTGAAAAGTCAATATATGAATAACTAAATTTCAATTAAACATATTTTTTCTAATTAGAAAAATCAACAATAACTTAAAGAACTAAGTTTTAATTATCAATATGTGAATTTAACAATATGACAATACAAAAAATACAAGTATCTGCCTAAATTAAAACGGACAACATAACAATAAATCCAAACAAAATACTTGAAAAAGTAAATTTTCAATTTGAAAAAGTAAAGTACAACATACACGTAGTTGAAGAATTGCCATTATCCATCTCGTGTAAAGTTTCAATTTGATCTATACGTAACTACAAATAGAAGATTTGACTGATTTAATTTATGCCAACTTGGAAGAATGAAAAAAAACAATGAAAGAATGGAAGAATGGAAAAAACTCTGCAGAAAGAGGAAAGACAACAAGAATTATAGCTTCAAAAATTAAAGCAGTGACACTGTTAATATAGGTTGGGTTTGGGGTAAAGTGAAAAACAGTTTTGACAACATGTAAAAACAATCTAAACCTATAACCAGCATTATTAAAGCAACCAAATGCATGTAAGAACAATCTAAAGTTACACAAAAATGCAGTTTTTACATCAGACAACCGAAGCCGGATATCAACCAAATAAATTTGCTAAAGATAACACTAGAACTTTTAGTTAAAATTTTAGCAATGCATAAATGTTTCCGAGATAAACAATATTTCATAAGATTTGACGACATATCGAACCATTCATAGCAGTTCTGATAAGCTTTGCACAAGATTGAAAACAACTGTTCCGATATAATTTTTGGCAACATCTTCAATTCTGTATTTTTTTTTAATGTAATGACAATCAGTGGTGACAATCATGTTTAAATTCAACGTAAACTCACAAATAATGATATTATTAACACAAACGGTGAGGACAATGAGCAGTGAGAGTGAGCTCCACATACAGTGAGGGTTTCGCCGAGGTGAGCACGGACCAGCGACGACTGTGGGCGAGTAAGAGCACAAGGGGGTCACCGAGTAGAGCGCGAGACGAGCGAGGTCACGAGTAGGAGCTCGAGCAAGAGTGGGATTGTGAGCGAGAGTCACCGTCTCACCGAGAGAGCAATGCGAGCGACAGCGACTGGGAGCGGCGGAGCGCGAGCAATAATCTGCAAGCGACGGAGCAAGAGGCTGCAAGCGAGAGAGTACAAACTGCGAGCGAGAGCGAACTGCGGGAGAGAAAAGAGAACGCGAGCTGTGAGGGTTTGTTTCCTTCGGACTAATTGTAAAATTTTAATTTATGAAAGAATAATTTGGAGATTTTAAAATTTTAAAATCAAAAAAATGAAGAACACACGCTCTGCACCTGATATTTTAATAGAAAATTAAACGAAAATGTTTGAATTGTACAACCTCGATTAGGGAAAAAAAATTAGATGGGTTCTGAATTGAATTTTACCGATTAATAAATAGGAAAATCCAGCGTTGGTGTTCTGTCTCTACGCTGTCTCTCTCAACTTTCCCGATTTCAAACCACTCCTCCCTTTCTCTCTGTCTGGCGCTCAAAAGGGTGGTGCTTTTGCTTTCCGGCTCCAAGCAGTTGTTATTGTTGTTCCTGTTTTCGTGTTTGGCTGCTGTTATTCGAGCACTCTTCCACTATGAACGATCTTCTATCGGTGCTTAATTTTATTCTCTGTGCCATTCATTTTCATCTCCTTTTGTTACAACTTTGTTCAATTATGCATCACTTGCGCTACCTTTTATTTGGACGTTTTCGCGTCTTTCTTTTCAGATCTTATGGGTTGATTTGAGCTTTATTCGCCCCTCTCTGTCCATTTCTATGATGTGCTTGTATGGGGTTTCCTTAGCTGGGTTGCGTATTACAAGTATCGATCGCAGAGATCAATTTTTTGGCGGGTTCAAAAAATGTTTGGGTTTTGAGTTTCGCCATTTCTTCCGAGTTTAACCATTGTAATTGTTCCAGCAGACCGACTGTCAACTGTGCTTTGTGTTTTGATATTCCCTCGTTTCTCTGCTAATCTTAATTCGTATAAATTTAGTTGTGTGCTTATAACGTCCCATTTTGTTTCTCGTGTTCTTCTTTGTTTATAGGTAAATAAACAGCATGCTAGATCTTTGTGCTTCAATCAGTATCATTTTTTTCGATCTGAATAAATTAATTAGATACCATTTATAACTGTAGTCAAAGTAAGAGAATGTGGGACTTGCAGGATTTTTCAAAAATCTGGTGGGAAATCGAGATGACCTTTTTTATGAATGGAACTAATCACTGAGGTTTAAAAGAAAATCTACCTTTCTAACTTGAGTGCATCTCACTTTGTATCATTGACAAGAATGATGCCTTGTAACTGACATGTTGTAATGTTGTGGGCACTCCTTGACCTTAAATACACTCAGAAAAATGTTCTTATGATCCTATTTTGCAGGATTCATTTGAGATCCCCCGGGGTCAGCCTTCTAGAAGTGGAGACATTGAGCTAGGATTAAACCCTCCAATGAATTCAGGAGAGCTTGGCTTGGAGAATTTCTTTAAAAAGGTTACCGAGTGTCCTTTTGTTACCCTCACCTTTTAGAATAAGCAAGGAAAGTTAGTGTCACAGTATTCTCATTGTTTCCTAAATTACATGTATGTTCTCTGGAGAACGTATTGTAAATTTTATTTAGTATTCAACGTTAATGCTGGGTGACTATTATTTACCAGGTTCAGGAAATCGAAAAACAGAATGAGACACTGGATAAGCTGCTTAAAAAGCTCCAGGTATGATGTCCACAACATGGCTCCCAATTCATCTTCAGTCCTATTTTAAAATTTTGCCCCACATAAATTTAGTTGTTACCCTTTTCTAGTTGCATCCTTGAACAAACTCGATCATTTATCTGTTCTATATACGTGGTGCCATATTAGAACTCAATGGTTTTGTTTTTTTAACCAACACTGTCCTTTTTTGTTACCATTTCTTCAGTCTGTGCTTCATTGCTATGCTTCCTACCTAAATGTGTGGTGGTATTGAAATAATCAACATCATTGCATCATGTTTCATGTCATGGTATACTATAAGTTGGCTGGTTTGTTAAATTGTCAGTATAAGGTTGTAAAGACAAGAAACGTTAAGCCTCCTTTACAAAGTATTACTTAATCTTTTTCTATAGCAGACGGCTGTCATTTAGAAAGTATGTCATAATCAGTAATTCAAAGTTCAACATGACTGCCGCATATCAGTCTGCCTTGCTTGCAAGGTGGCGTCTTTTCTGTTACAATTAGATGCTCTCAACAGGATGTATGCCCTGTAATATTCTTGATGATGCTTGTGTGTCCATGCCTGTTGGAGACATGGAAATTGGATGAACTCGAGAACCCTCTGGTAACTTAAGTTTGTAAGCCACCTCCTCTAACCTAGCAACCACTTCAAATGGACTGAAATATCGAGAAGCTAGTTTGTTGTTCCGACATGAAACCACCGAAAGCTTGCTGGTAAGGTTTAAGTTTTAACCAAGCTAGCTCTCCAACTGAAAATTGACGTGGAAGAATCTGCAATTTTCTTCATATGTTCCTGGTAACTTAAGTTTGTAAGCCACCTCCTCTAACCTAGCAACCACTTCAAATGGACCGAAATATTGAGAAGCTAGTTTGTTGTTCCGATGTGAAACAACCGAAGCTTGCTGATAAGGTTTAAGTTTTAACCAAGCTAGCTCTCCAACTGAAAATTGATGTGGAAGAATATGCAATTTTCTTCATACGTTCCTGGGCGCAAATCAAATTAAGGAAAAGTAGTTTGAGCAAATCATCTCTCCATTAATTGGTGGTCTACTGAACCGACTATAGTTTTGCCTCCACAATATCGAATAAGGGTTGGGGATCTCGACCATACACGGCTTTGAATGAAGTCATGTTTGCCGCACTATGAAAGTTGGTATTGTGCCAATATTCTGCCGAACTAACACACTTTATCCAATGTTTAGGTTGCTCTGATGTAAAACTGCGTAAGTAGACTTCTAAACATCTGTTAAGCATCTCTGTCTGAACCTCTTTTCCCCCTTTCTTAAAACCCTCTCCGTATCTCTCACTCTATCCCTTTCTAAGACCAACCACAATCATAACAAAAATAGATGGTTAAAAACACGTTCCACTAATAAACATCACTTTCTTTTCCCACTACAGTATTTACCAAATAACCCCTTACTTGATGAAGCTGGTGCAACAATGCCCTACCATTTTAGGTATTAGAGGGAGCTTAGAAGCACAGGCACAATCAGACAACATGGCAACTCTGTTTTTAATTTTTTGGAAAAAGTTGGTCCTGGACACGCTGGAAAATGTAAAAAAAATACGTTTGTATGTATATATATATATATATTATAATGACCACATTTTATGCAAAAAAGACATAAATTATTAAGGGAAGATCCAACATTTAAGTTTTGATTGAACTTTTCCAAAGAAAAACTAGGCAAAGTAAATTTTTTTTTTTTTTTTTTTTTTTTTTTTTTAATTTTTAAGTTGGGGGAGTTTTTGCTTTAACTTGATAGTTTTTTTTTTTCGTTTTACTTCATTTTAAGTATTTTTTTTAACATAAAAAGTTATTATTGTTCTTGTTCTGTTTCGGGGGATGGCAGGAGTGTGTAACCCCGTTCAGATTTTTCAAAAATTTAAAAAATAGGACAGTTGAGGCAGTGTCCGACACATAGTTTGACAGTTGAGGTAGGATGTCCCACACGTAGTTTACCATGTCATGTGACAACACACACAGGTACCCATTTTTTCCACGTCCTTGTATCTTAGAAGAGGATTTGGGTGTAGTTATTGTTTATTTTTTGTTAGTGTTTGATCTAAGCAGAAACGGATGACTTTTAGGAAGAGCTGCTTAGTATATTATGTTTTCTTTATAAACTTCTTTGGCAGGGAAGAATTGATGCAAGTTTTTTGTGCAGTATTTTTTTTTTTGGAGTTGAGCGCTTTTCACTAATTCTCTCGTTGTCTTTGTACATTTTGGATATCAATATATTTTTACTTCACCACATAAAAGATTCTCAATTTTGCCTATTTAATTGAGATTGGCTAGCGAATAAAATAAATGTTGGATATTTGAAACCATGTCTGAGTCTATTTGATGAAATTTTCTTTGACATTCTTAATAACCTTCAATGCAGATTGCCAATGAAGAGTCGAAGGCGGTGACTAAGGCTCCTGCTATGAAAGGTAATTCATACTCATAACATTTTTTTTGTGGGTGTCCAGCCCAACTTGCGCACATCTCGACCTATCTGATAGAATCTTGAAGTAAGAATCAGGAAATCATCTGACCTTAAGTGGACTTGAAGCTCAGAATTGCATATCTATAAATAATATCTTGTTCTCCTTTTTATCTACATTTCTTTGATGAACCTGTTCTTAAAAAATCTGATGCCACAATGTCTTAACCTTGATGTAAGTGGGAGTAAAAGTTATCTTTTATAACTTCCATTATCTGAAGGCTGGCTCCCCTTATTATGGTGCTTGTTGAAGCTTTACTAGATGTGATGGCTCTCTCTATCAGCTTATGTAGTGAATAACACTAAGATGGAGGGATTTAGGTATTACATATGCATGCATGCATGCCTGTTCATCAAACTTTTTGCCTGTTAGATCTAACTACAAATTTAGTTACATTTGGCTAAATATAGAAAAGTTTTGAAGTTTTGATTTCTGCATCATGCTTGAAGCGTGATGGGACTCATTAATTGCTGACGGAATACTTGAAAAGGATATATATTTGATTGAGACCAATTGTGTGAGGGTATGGTTGCCCCATTACAACTTAGAGGCGGTGAGCTTTTTTTTTTTTTATGACTGCTCGAATGACTCCTCATACCTCATAGTTGAGTAGTAGCCTGGTGCAATTTCCTACCATATGTTTTATAAGAAACTTAGTTTTATTAGATCAAAGAAGACAGTACATGGAGAGTACAGGAAATTCTCCCAAGAAATAATAAAAGCAACTTGGTGATGACTAACGCCCAGATCCAACCATGTTTATCTCATTGAATGTGTTCATAGTGGGAGAAAAATTCATAAAAATTTAGAATTATACACCCATTTAGCTATGATGAAGCTGATTTTTTCACTGCTCACTACTATTGGGAATTATGTCTTTGGAAGTGACCATGTTGGAATGTAAGAGATGACACATATCATTGCGACAGTCCAATCTTCCGTAGAATTTTTAGCTTCTTATTTCAAGCTTCCCAACCAGAAGCATCGTGAAAAAAATATCCTAGTGGACGTTTTGGAAGTCAAATAACAATTAAAAAGCATAAAAAAATTTACTCCAAATAGTTGACCTAAACTCGCACTGAAACATTATATGAATGTTAGTTTCTTCATCACCTTAGCAAAGTGAGCAAGTGTTTAGAGATAGTATGATGTGCAGATTTTTACATTGAATTTTTTCCTTTTGTATATATCTTCTCTTAATTAAGAGTTAACTAAACACTTAAATTTTGGAATTCCTTTCTTCCATATGAGATCACAATTAGAGAGTTGTATAAAATCTGGCAAGTGAGATTTAGAAGGAATAAATTGTGCTTAAAATGCTGGGAAGGAGAGGAAATCCAATTATGAGTGTCTGATCTAACTCATAAAGAAGTTGATGCGGTATTGTTCAACTAACTTGCCACTACACACACCTCATTGTGATTCAACGTTCATCAACAGGCCAAGTTTCAAACTTGTAATTACCTACCATTTATGCTACTATTTTATTTTTCATAATTTCATTGTTTTGGATTTCCGATTGAACAAATTGTCAAAATAATTAATTATGATTAGTTTTTGAAGTAGACAATGTGACAACTGTGATTTCATCCTTGCCTTCTTTGATCATCTGCAGCTATCAAGCAGCGGATGGAAAAAGACGTTGATGAAGTTGGGAAAATTGCACGTACAATAAAGATAAAAATCGAAGAACTTGACAGAGAGGTAAATCTTTTATCATCTCGGTAAATTAAGCATCTCTGATTTTAATAAACCCTCTCGCCAAATTTTAGAATTTGGCAAATAGGCAGAAACCAGGTTGCGGGAAAGGAACAGGAGTAGATAGATCAAGATCTGCAACAACTCTGTATGTTATTAAAAAATTCAGTCTTTTATTTGTTTTTTGGTCAAGTTTTATTTTAGAAGAATGCATAATTCATTTAAACCTGCAGAAATAATTTCTATGAATTTTATAGCACTGTTTTCATAGAGATATTTATGAAATACGTTGACGACTAAAAAAATTTTGACAAAGGATACCGCTGACTCTTGCAAAGGTCAGTTGGTATGTATTAGTATAACCTTGAAAAAAGGAAGATAGGGAACTAAAGAAAGTGCGTATGAAACAAGAGTACAGATAAATACAAAATAGCCGGGGATTATTACACTTGGAAAGAGCAGAAATATTTCATGCATTTAAGGAGGCCTAGGCTGCACGATTTAAAATGAATTCAGTATAAAATGAAGTAACTGTAATTGAGGTTAGAATGTTTGATATCAACCAAAAAGTAAATCTCTATTATGCGAGTGACAATTTAGGACATAAATGTGACATTTTTATTTTTACTTTTTTTGTCGAAGAAAATCTTTATCCGCAAATACTGTTTTTTAGTAAAAGTGTTGTCATTTTTAATTATCATGCCCTAGTATTGAATTGTATACTCAGCGACATGTTCAGAAACAAATCTTAATGTCTGAACTAGAATATCACTTTGATTTCCCTTTGCCCGAATGCATTTTAAAAAAGAAAATTATGTTTTTGGTATACATTATTTTGTAGCTATTTTTTTAGAAATGTTTTGTATCATGAAAGATAATGTAAGTGGGAACATATTGAAAAGAGTTGCTTTCGAACAAATTTCATAGTTATATCATTACAAACCATTTGAATTGAAAATTGATGAATAGACTTGAAATACAAACTGAATGAGGCCTTGTATGAGATCTTTGAAAAAAAGATTTGTAAAAGTCAGTAAAGTTTACTTCTAGTTTTGCAAATATTTTTATTTTCAAGATTGGCACCATATCTAAACGTGTGATTAGAAGATTTCTATATATTCAAATTTATAAAGAGAAAGATGTTATTTATATAAATAACATCTTGTTACTGAATGAACAATTTCTCTAAAATTTAAGGAGAGAAAGATAAAGTGCCTGTGCGATTTTAAGACTTCCATCTTTCACCTTTTCCTTGATAAAGTGTCTATTGATTTCAATATGCTTAACCCTATCATGATAGACCGGATTATGAGCAATAAAGATAGCTGCATTGTTATCACAATGTGCTTGCATAGACATTGCATTTTCTAAGTTGAGCTCATCATGAAGTAACCTCAACCATATCCTTTCACAAACTCCTAATGCTATTGATCATAGCTTTGCCTCAACGTGGCTCCTAGCCACAACAATGGGTTTCTTATTTCTCCATGTCATTAAATTTTCCTATAAAAACGAGCAATATCCTTGGGTAGACCGACGGTCATCTAGTGACCCTGCCCATCGACATAGGTGGAAATCTGAATGTCTCGGGTTTCCACTTTTTTGAAGAATAATCCAACCATGCCTTTAAGGTACTTCAAAATTCAATAAATTGCTTGCATATGACTCTTGGAGGGCGAGTGCATGAACAGGCTCTCACAGCTAACTGGAAAAGCAAAATTGGGTCTAGTACATGATAGATAAATGAGCTTCCCAACCAATCTTTAATATCTGCCCTTATCCACTGTTGGATCATTTGGAGTTGTTTCAAGTTTCTTTTCCAGGTCAATTAGAGTATCAACCGGTTTGCGGCCCAACATTCCAATTTCACTCGACAAATCGAGGATGTATTTGCGCTGAGATATGGATATTCCTGTCGCATTCCGAGCTACTTCCATTCCCAAGAAGTATCGAAGATTCCCAAGATCTTTAAGTTCACCCTCCTTTGCCAAGTGTGCTTTAATCCATTTTATTTCCTCCTTATCATTGCCGATAAGAACAACATCATCCACATAAACCAGCAAGATAGTGAGACTGGCTGCCTTTCGTTTGAGAAAGAGAGTATGATCTGAGTGTGCTTGAGTGTAATTGTTTTTTGGAATGACCTTTGTGAAGCGACCAAACCATGTTCGAATGGACTGTTTCAAACCATAAAGAGTCTTCCTTAGCCGACAAACTTTACTGTAATCATGTGTGAATCCTGGTGGCAAAGTCATGACATTTCCTCGTCGAGATCACCATTTAAGAACACGTTTTTGACATCAAGTTGAAAGAGCAGCCAATCAAGGTTTGTAGCGACCGACAATAAAACCCTGATAATGTTTTTTTTTTGCCATTGGTGCGAAAGTTTTTGGAAGTCAACATAATACATTTGAGTATAACTTTTTGCTATGAGTCGGGCCTTGAATCTATCAATTGTCTCATCCACCTTAAACTTCACAGTGAACACCCACCAGCACCCTACCAACTTCTTTCCCTCGAGTTTAGCTACCACTTCTCGTGTTTTGTTTTGTTTTTTTCTAAGGCTTACATTTATTCTAAGATTGTCTTATTCTAGTTTGGATTATGCCATGCATTCTTAAATGTCCTTGGATTATCAAGGTTACTCAATTCAACACCAAATGCCTTCATTGGACTAGACAGTTACTAATATCCCAGAAATTCTGTAATCGGATGCTTGGTACATAGTCGAGTACCCTTTCGAATTGCAATCGGTATATCTAATGTGGAATCAGATTCTTCAGGTAATATTTCCATAACGGGATATGGGTCAAGGTCGGAATTAAGAGGATTAAGAGAAGTTTTAATTCGAGAGGGACCCCATAGATCGCTATGAGCCAGAGCAAATGGATGAGATGATTTATATTGAATAGAATGAAAAGGTAGCCTTTGATGTTTGGCCAATTGAAAATTTCACAATAAAAGTTATCATTTTCAATTATAAGAAACTTAGATGCCTTAAGCGACAATGAAGAAAATTTTTTTGATGACTAGGAAGAGGAGTAGTAGTGGAGCCAATGTGAGCGTGAGACTTATTTGATGAACAATTGCTAAAAAAATTGATAAAGTCTAGAGGATTCTCTAGTATTCCCAATCACTTGGCCCAATGTCTTGTCTTGAAAAGTACACAAATTGGAAGAGAAAATAACTGTGATATCGTGAGATGATGTTAAATTACTATTAAATAGTAAATTATATGAGAAATTAGATACATATAATATGTTTTCCATCCGTAGAGATGAGCTCAACATAATTGTTCCTGTACCAACTATAGAGAACTTTGAACCATTTGCAATTTTTACTGAACGTCACTGAGTAAAAGGAAAATAATTAGAGGGTAGATGGAAACTATTCGTCATATGGTTCGAAGCGCTGAGTCAGTGATCCATGGTTCACATGTGAGGTTTGGCAAAGGAGAGGAGGAAACACTAGTATTGGCCATAAGGGATGAACATGTAGATAATCCAAGGGTAGCCATAGATGAACTTGAGAAGAGTTTAGTGATTTGGTCAAGCTGAACGAACCAAAAAGGGTAGATTCGTTCTTACTAGCTAGAGCTGGATTTGCAGCACTTCCACCTCGAGTTTCTCTTGGTTTCCAATCTGGGGGCTTTTCGTGCAACTTCCCACTTATCTTTAGTGTAATAAGATTTCTTGCAAAAGTCACAGCGAATAATTGGCTTATCCACAAAAAAAAAAAAAAGATTCCATGGCAGATTTGTGTGATAAAGGAGTTGAATCAGTCCCAAGCATCACTCTTCTTCGGTGTTCTTCTCGACGAACGTCAGCGAAGATTTCGAGTGTTGGAATGGGTTTTGTTCCCAAAATTCGTCCTCGTACTTCATCTAACGAGGGGTGAAGACTTGCAAGAAAATCATTGATACGTTCTTTTGCTAGAAGTTTCTTGTATAATTTTGCATTCGCAATATCAGTTCACGATTGTTGTTGAAACAAGTCAAGTTCTTGCAAAAGATGAGTTAGGGAATGAAAGTAAGTGGTAACCAAATTGGATTCTTGATGAAGGTTTCTAATCTCCGTCTGAAGAAAGAACATTTGAGATGAATCTTCAAGATCGGAGTAAGCTCTTCTTGCTACTTCTCATATTTCATGAGCCGAGGGATAGAGCAGATGAAATTCACCAATTCGTTGGCCCATTAAGTGAATGATCCAAGACATCATCAAGGAGTTTTGAAATTCCCAGGTTGCATACGTTAGATCAGTGAGGCTTGGTGCAGAAATAGAATCATCCAGGTATCCTATCTTGCTGGGTCTGCAGATTATCTGGAGGACCTAGACCAAGGAACAAAATTATGTCAATTGAGCTTTAAAACAGAGACGGCAGGGGAAAAATTAGGATCAGCCATAGGAGGAGCTTAAGAGAAAACAGGAGCAAAAACACCAGAGATGATTTCAGATGTTTCAGCACTTGGAACTCCAGTCATAGTAACGGTCGAAAAAAAATAAAGCTCTGATACCATAAAGGCGTGTTTAGAAGATTTTTTTATATTCAAAATTATTAAGAGAAATATGTTATTTATATGAATAATATCTTGTTACAGTGTGAACAATTTCCCTAAAATTTAAGGAGAGAAACAGACTAGCAAACAACATTCCTAATATTATTCTAGAATAGCATAAACAAATAATCAGGAAACATGACAGCAACATCTTACTAATAATATACAAACACTTATTCTAACAATATCATTACCTTAATACTGAAAACTTTTGTAGTTTAAGTGGAGTTTGGGAGTTAAATGAATCGATTTCTGTTTTATCTTAACATCATAACTTGAATCCTCCATTTGACTTTTTTCATCTGTGACACCTTGTTTTGTTGCAGCGCCTTGAAAAAGAAGTTCAAAGACAAGATGGCTGAATTTCAGGTGGGTCTTCCCCCTGATAATGATGAAGGTTCATTGTTTAAAATAGGCAGAAGAAGAAAAAATAAAAAATGAAAGAACCTAGAACTGACTGAAAAAGGAAGTTTGTTTATCACCACAGTGCACCGGATTTGGCATTTAATTGTTATTGTATGGTTTTTTCCCAAGTAGTTAAAATTATCAGCCAGCTAAAATATATCATCTTAGATGATGAAATTTAAGAAAAATGATAATCTACCTAGAGGTCTACAAGAGCAAGTAGGATATACCTAATAGTTGGTGTTACTAGTAGAGGCATCATAATAATAGTGTTGTGTAGAAGATGTATTAGTTTTAAAACTTGACTGTATAATCCGGCAGTTTGAAGGTACTTACCAAATAAGGAGATGACTGGTCTTGCAAAGAAAGGAAGTTGAGCTAATTAGTAGTTTATATGATATAACTTCAGAGAGGAAAAAAAGGTTGCTAGATTCTTTAAATTCTTTTATCAAATTCTACTTGCATTCCAATTTGATAAAAAAGCTATCTTATCGCCATTGTCCTAGTGTTGAATCTATATTAAGCTAAGTCCTAATAGTGGTACAATGGCAAAGGGAGATTATAGAATTTGAAGAGGATCTACAATGGATTTCAATGTAGAAGTGACAATTCTAACGATTTAGCATAATGGAGAATTGTCGAGGAACAAATGTTGAGGTTGGTGTTGAGATGAGTCAACCAAATGTTAAAGGGTGACTACCACGAGGAACGACAATGGAAAGGAGGGAGTTCGAGGGGAAAAAAATAAAAGGAAAATAGGTACATAATATTTAGTGAGAAGACGAGACCATCGGAGAATAATTCAAATTCTTATACTATTTCAAAATACAATAAGTACTCATGCAACGTGAGAGTGGAAGCATAAACAAAAAAAAGAAAAAATAATTCATCTAGTAAAACTAAAAATAGTCCGTCAAGTTAAATCTTTCTAAAAATTGATTTTCTTATAATTTTATAGCTCATCATATCTTGACACTCCCTCTCAAGTTGAGGGATAGATGTATTTCATTCCCAACTTGCATGCGAGTTTATGGAAGCTTGAACCTTTTAGTCTCTTTGTTAGAAAATCGATTAGTTGGCATTTTGACAGGTTATATGACATACATGTTAACCTTTTCTCCAAATTTTTATTATGAAGTGTGTCGATTTCAATAATTTTGTCTTATTATCTTGTTTTGAATTATGAGCAATATTGATAGCTAATTTATTGTCATAGTAAAGCTTCACCGGAACTTCCCATTTAATTTTTAAATCATTTAAGATAATATTTAGCCAAAGTTGTTTACATATTCCTTGAGATATAGCTCTGAATTCTGACTCGGCTGATGATCTTGCCACTACATCTTATATCTTGTTCCTCCATGATACAAGGTTGACTCTAAAAAAGACACAATACCCTGTAGTTGACTTTCTATTCGCTACAGATCCTGACCAGTTAGCATCTGTTGATGCTTCTAGAGGAAGAGTATCATATTTTTTAAACAAAGTCCCTTTTCATGGATTACTGTTCAAATGGTGTAATCATTTATTGGAGGCTTAAAAGTGAGATTCTCTCGAATCATGCATAAATTGACATGATCACACTAATTGAGTATGCAATGTTTGGCGAGTATGAGCAAGATATATAAGTTTTCCCATCAGCCATTGATACATTCTTTTGTCAAACTTCTTTTTCTTTAGCTTATCTTAATTTTTTATTTAGATCGATTGGGGTAGAAAATGATTTATACCTAATTTTTCCTGTCTCTAGACACTTACTTTTGTTGACATAAAATTTTTTTTTGTTTAGAATAGGCAATCTTAATATCGAAAAAATATTTTAGTTTTCCCCATTCTTTGATCTCAAACTCCTTCACTAGTTTCTCTTCAATTGAAGTTTCTCTCTTTCATCATTTTCCGTCACTATAATGTCATCCACGTAGACTAGTAAAGCAGTTACTCCCTTTATAATTGAATGCTTAATGAAAAGAGTGTGGTCTTCTTGACTTTGTTTGTACCCGAACTTCTTTATAACTTTTGTGAATCTTCGAAACCATGCTCTTGAGGATTGTTTTAACCTATAAAATGTCTTTTTTAGTTTGCACAATTTATTACCTGTGTTTTTCTCAAAACCAAGTGAAACATTCACGTATATTTCATCTTCTAAGTCACCACGAAAGAAAGCATTTTTAACATCATATTGAAAAAGTGACCAAGTGAAGTTGGCAGCTAAAGACAACACCATTCTTACAATGTTCATCTTCGCAACGGGAGCAAAAGTCTCTTGATAATCAACTCCATAAGTTTGAGTATACCCCTTGGTCACCAATCTTGCTTTGATCATTCAAAGGCCCCATAAGCCTTATATTGCAACGTTTATATTTTGGGTAAAAATTGTTTAGAATTTCTATAAGATTTTTGTTTTCTAGAACACGTGAGAGAAGTCTATTTATCATGCGTGTAGCGATGAGGACAACTTCTCCCCAATAGGAATTTGGGAATATTCCCTTGAAAAAGTAGAGTTCGAGTGGAGTTAAGTAAACGACCGTTTTTCCTCTCACCTCATTTTGTTGGGGTGTGTTGACACGTGATGAATTATGGATAATGCCTTGGGATTGGAAATATAATGACAAAACATGGTTGAAATAGTCTTTGGCATTGTCTATTCTAATACCTTTGATTTTAACTAAAATTGGTTTTGAACTATTGTGTGAAAATTGGGTATGGCTTGACTAACATCAAATTTTTTGTTTAAGGAGGAAGAGCCAAGTTACTCAAATGCAATCATCACAAACCAACGAGCTTCAGTTACATTTGATATCGGAGAAGAACCCCAATTCTTATCCTCCACGGTTTACCAATTCTCGGCTCATAGGTTTACCATTTAGTTTCCAACATTTATCCTTTGTATGCTTTGATTTCTTGCAATATGTGCATCAAAGGTTGTCATTTTTTCTTTCCACTAGTTTTCTCTTCGTCATGGTTTGAAAAAATCACTTTTATCTTTCTCCGAGTAATCTGGTCTTGTTACTAAAGTCATCTATATTTTGAGGCTTAAGCATTATATTACTTCAACTTTCTTCTGCTTGAACCATGGAAATTTTTTCTTCTAGAGATTAGATTTCATCATTGCCAAAGATTTGGATTCTAACCTAATCAAATTCGGGATTTATCCCAGCCAAAAAACTATAGACAAGATCTTTTTCTATAAATTTTTTAAAATAGTCACATCTTTTGGAGAATTCATTTGAAAAACGCAATAATGATCAAGTTCTTGCCATAAGTTTTTTAACACAGTTGCATATTCAATGATTGACCTATTACCTTGTTTAGTAGCAGCTGTTTTTACCTGAATTTCATAAACTTGGGCAGCATCACCATCTTTTGAATATGTGCGACGAATTAATTCTCATATCTCTTTGGAGTTCACCCGTTCTCTGGCTTCCTTGGCGGCAGACATAGTCGCACGCTATGCCGTTGAAGAGAACTCTGCTGAAAGTGAGCACCCAATTTTAGAGTCGTTGTAACAGATTTTTTTTTACATGCAATTTCTGTACCGACCTCAAAAATTTGTTTTCATTTATCCCGAGTTTGAAGGCCTAAATTGATTTGTAAATTAGGTTAAATTGGATCGTTATAAAACTCTAATTTTCTTAATTTGAAATTCTTGAAAATATCAAAAATCATTTATTAAGGGGAAGCTTTGAAACAATTATTAATAAATTTTTTAAAAAGTTCAATGCTAAACAAACATTAAATAAAACCTCATTTATTAATTTTAAAACAATAACGTAGTTACTTGAAAAAAAATCAACAGTTAATGAAATAAATATTTTATACTGAAATTAAATACAACTAAACATAAAATATCCTTTTAAATGATAAAATCATAATTTTAACTTTTATTCGGAACCAATGACAACATCTTCCTCTGTATACTTGCCCGTTTCTGGAGGATTCCCGACCAGCGACATTTCTTCCTCAGATAAAAATTCACCTTCATCACAAGGTTCCAAACTATGAGAAAACTCACTAAGTGAGAATACATGCAGTGCAAAACATTTACTTTTACCTAATCATATTTTAACTGTTACATACTAGTTGAAACACATTTTTCAACATTCTTTTAAGACTTCGTCATTTCATTGTCGTTCAGTCTTTGTTATTTTTTACTTTTATGTTTACATTCAAGTTCACAATCTCAATGTCGTTCAGGTTTTTCCTATCGCGTATTCTCTGTCAATTCCATCATTTTCATACACATTCAAATGCCTTATCAATTTTATCTTTTTATAAATCTATGTCAATGTCTAAACATGCATGCTCAAATATCAACTCGTGTAATAAAACAGTTACAAAAAAATAATATAATTTCTTGCGATATAGAGCCATAGCCAAAATGTTGAAAACAGTATTTTTACTTACCTAGATTCTGTGAGACTAGAATTATCGAGATTATTCCAAAATAATATTTGGCACTCTTAGGTTGAATTGCGTCTGTTGGATTGATTATGACCGATCCAGATAGTTTTCGGGATTTTTCCTGCCTAAATCAAATATCGATATTAAAAATCTCATTAAATAATTTCAACTTTAGAAGGATTTGGGTCGAAATTCCTTACCATTTAAAGTCTTGAATTGGGTCTGTAGAAATCGAGACGGAATTTGGGTCGGGTTGGGTTCGGTTCGGTTCGGAGGATTGGTTCAAGTTTAAAAAAAGAAAACTCAATTCTTTCTTATTCTTTTTCACGATTTCTAGAGAGAGAGAGAGAGAGAATTCTTATGATGATGGTGGCTGTTGACGGAGTTCGAGAAAAATCTACCATGTAGAGATGGGTTCGGCCGAGGGAGAGACTTTCGCCGGAGGAAGTTTTGGCGTTCAAAGCAAGACAGAAGCTTCCTTAGAAGATTTTGGCCGGGTCTGAGTCGTTTGTGGTGGTCTGAGGTAGGGCGTGACGATTTTGGGGAGGTGAGAACCTCTTTGGTTTTCAGAGCGAGAGCGAGAGAGAAGAAGTTTGAGTGATTTCTTTCTCACAGAGTTGGCTTGATTTATAGACAAGGATTTTCATTCTTCCCTTGAAAAGAATGATACGAATCTGGTCCCCAATTTGGTTGGATTCAATGAAGGAATAGGAAGGAGATGATTTTCTGATTATTTTGTTAAGTTGTTGCCGGTTGAAAATCAATATTAATTGGGTGAATGTTTCTTAGGTGGAAAGACAGATTTGAAAATTGAAACTAGTTTAGGAAGGATTTAATTCCGTATTTATGCTTTGTCACCTTATTTTGTAATTTGAAAATCAATTTCAATTTAGAAATCAATTTCATTGAGATTGTTGATTGGAATTCAACAACTAAATTTCTTTTATTTTAGGGCAACTATATGCATGTTAATTAGAATTTTTAATTGAGATATTGAATCATTAATTTGGGGATACAATTTTGGGATGTTACAATTTCTAATCCTTTTTTCTTTAAAAACAGCTGTGATGGCCGAAAAAATCAGCACAGAATTGCTGAAAAAAAAATTTCAACGTGAATTCTCAAGAAATTTCTAAGGCTCTAATATAATGAGACAATAACAAAATACAAGAAATACTCATTTATAATATAATGTTAGAGAGGAAGC
>JAJTVC010002357.1:0-25000 GCA_022433055.1 Begonia peltatifolia | reverse complement strand
CAAGTTTCCAAATTTGACTTAGTACACGACACATGTTGTATATATATCGTTTTAATCATAGAGATATTTTGTTTTTATTTTTTATTGCTAAACTAACTTGATTGGAGTTATATAAAGTGTAAGTTTTAATTATAGATCTTGATTTTTCACTGCCACACCATTTGTTCATTGATAAAAGAGAAATTACCAATTTGAACCTTAAAATATTAGGGTTCAGATTTTCAAACCCTAAAATATAAATTTTAACAACTTAAATCTTAAGCTATTGAAAAACTAACAAAATGAACTTTGTCGGACGTTCGATCTCTGTCTGTTCTTGAATTTTACCGTCGAACGGACGCACTATTGAAAACACAGTGCGTCCGTTCTAGAATTTTGTTGTCAAACGGACGCACTATTGAAAACACAGTCCGTCCGTTAGATAACGGATAGACTCTCTACAGCACCGTCCGTCCGTTCTACAAATTATGGCTAGAGTGAACTGTCAAGACCTTTTAAGAGTGCGTCAGTTCGATCGATTATATCAGAACCCTAACCTAATTTTTCACGGAATATTATCGACAGCTCGCGATTTTCGCTCAAACCATCACCATTTTTTTATCGAAAATCGACTGAAATTTACTTCAGGTTAAGTTACATTATCGATTATGAATATTGTAGTTTGATTTTTAGGTAGTTAAAGTGGAAAATGCGAAAGTTTCACAGAGAGGACGGTCACCACCCTCAGAAAGTGCGTCCGATCTCTGTGAATTTCACCAAGCGGACGGTCACCACCCTCATAGGGTGCGTCCGATCTCTTTAATTTTAGAGAGCGGAGGGTGGTGACCCTCCGATAGTGCGTCCGATCTATCTGTTTGCACTGAGAGCGGAGGGTCACCACCCTCCGACAGTGCGTCCTATCTATCTGTTTGCTAATACCATGTTTTTTTCTTTTCGATCTTTGCAGATTACCGTCATAGAGATATACTGAAATGGCTGAGAGATTATATGCTAGGCGAAAGGGTGGACCGTCGGAACGTCGGGGACCGACGTCTTCACAAGTCGGACCATCAAACCAGCCAATAGTGAGGCTGCCACGATCAAATCAGATGGAGTTTTGGTCTACTGAATTTCGTAGCTAGACTTGTGATGAGCAGTACCAGTTGGACTTGTTGCATCGATCAGTTACGCTTTCCAAGTATGTGGATTTTAGAGGTTGAGAATCTTTGGGCATACAAGAGATGTTTGCTAGTATCGGCCTCCAAGACGTGTTGGATTTGCGAGGCGATAGCTGTGACTATATTGTTAGCCTATTCTACACCAACATGAGCTTTTCCGGAAGGCCAGGAACTATAAAGACATACATATTGGGTACAGAATTTGTCATTACTCCGGAGACGGTCAATCAGTTGATTGGTTTGCCGGTGAAGAGGCTGAGAGATACTACCAAGCAGTCCGCAATTGTGCTTTTATGGGCACAGCCGAGGGAACAGAGTTCTTAAGGTTAATTAATCGGAACCCTAACATTGTGGGGTCTCCTAAGCCAGCAGCTAAAGATTTGAGCGCAAAAGCTCGCGTAATCCACAACTTGGTGTCACCCACCCTTTTACCGTGGCATGGACATAGAGATCTCGTTAACTTCATGGATCTCTACGTGATGGAGAAGCTGTACAGTGGCAAGATGTTTGACCCCGGTTTTTTTATTTTAAGTCATATGTGTGAGATCGGGCGGACACGAAACAAGAATCTGCCTTACGGTGTGTTGATAATGAAAATCATCGAGCATTTTGGTATTTAGTTACCTCTAGGAGAGCAGATAAGATCACAGCAAGCCAGTGACGTTTTTGGCCGGATTCATTTGGTTAGGATGAGACTCGTTGACACAAAAGGGATATGGACGTCCAAGATAGATGAGGACGCCCCCCAGGATGACTTTCATAGAGAGGCTCCTACGGTTATATCGCTTTCGGGGACTAGTAGGTCGGACATAGATCTTCTTTCAGACAGATTCCTTCGGGTCGAGGAGAGGTTGATGGAGGTGGTGGACTCCCGTAAACAGATGATGAACTACTAGAGAAATATGTTCGACTACCAAAGAGGTACGAGGCAGATCATCTTGGATTGGATGGGGGGCGATGAAGACGACGGCCAGACTATGGAGGGCGATGAGGACGACGACCAACTTATGGAGGGCGCTAATGAGGACCATGGCGGGCGATGACGCATGTACATTAGTTTGATTTTGTTTTTCAATTTGATATACATTAGTTTGATTTTGTGTAGGATCGTTTTTACCTAATAGGTGGGTTGAATTATTTATATGTTTTTTTTAAATCTTGGTGATTGTTATCTCTACCAAAATAATAAGTTTGCGCTTAGCTGTATGAACTTAATGATTTTTTAGATAATTTGATATAGTAAATTCAAACAAAAGCAAATAAAGTGTTCGTTGATAAACGTTATAAATAGTATATTGTTCTTTTCTGAATTCATCTGTCGACACCTTGATATATCGGTCGACATTTCCTTTGTCTCTGTCTTGTATCAGTTGTAATAACCCGGGAATTTCGAATTTTATATTTTTATTTTTAGAATTTTTAGTTTAATCCCGGTCGGAGTTTTGAGAAATATTTCAACGGGAAAGATTTAAATTATAGGCTCGAGGCCTACTTTTGCGATTGGTTTTTGGAATTTAAAGCCGGGAGGTCGGGAAGTTACGAAATTTCGGACGATTGAAGTACGTGGTGGCATTTTTGTAATTTGTAATTAATTTAAAAAAAAAAAAAAAAAAAACATAACAGGTGGAATGGCTTCGGGTGGAAGCCATTCCACCCTGTGTTGTGCGCGGCCGAGAGGGAGCGAAACCGAGAGGGGGAGCGCGGGTAGCCGAGAGAGAGAGAGCCGGTGGTCTGTCGACACCGACGACGGAGAAGAATCGAACGCTAGTTCGCCGAGAGGACTGCGGTGGGAGGGGATTGAGTTCGGTTTCCCGAGCTTAATACTGAAGGTACGTTTCCCTTCCTTGCTCTGAATTTGCTTGGTAGAATTTATGGCCGCATTCCCACTAGTTTTCTGAAGGCTAAGCCGAACGTGGGGTTGGTGTAAGCGGCGTGTATGTGCCGCGTGATCGGGGGGCAGCAGGGCACAGGGCCGAGAGCTCGGAGCCCTCCCTGTTTTTCTTCTGTCTATTCTGTTGGTCGAGGGGAACAGGGCGTGATGCTGCTCTCCTGTTCGACCAATTGGTGGCGGGAATTGTCGATAATTGTGGAGTTAAGAGTGGTGGGGAGCATCGGTGGCCGAGAGAGGGGGGTGGGGGAGGATAAACCGAGGGGCTGTGATTTTCAAAACTTTGTTTTCTGAATTGGAGGCCTTCGATTTTAGCTAGTTCATGTTTAATAGGTTAGAATGTGATGAATTGGCGGAGAAATTTGGAAATGTTCGGGTTAAGGTTGAATTTCACATTTTCATATAAAAACAGATTCTGGTTTTGGCCATTTTGGCCTAGTTTTGGTTAATCGTTTTAAATTCTGTTTTGCGGGTTAAAAATAGGTTGTTAGAGGAACGTGTGGCCGCTGGAATCGTTCGATTCCGATATCCGACGAAAAAATTATGCGCGTCGGAAGTTTATGCGAGATTTTGGTTTAAGTCAAATTAGTGACCGTCTTTCGTGGAAAATTCGACGTGTGAGAGTAGCATAGCCATTTTGATGCATATAACTAGTTGGGAGTGAGTTTTGGTTGAAGGGAAGAGAAAATATGAAATTTTAATAAAATGGCAGATTCGGTTATTGGCGTTTTTCACCTATCTGCGGCCTACCGATTTAAAATCCGTCTTGGGATGTTAAACTAGGTTCCTAAGGGAACGTTTAGCCACTTGAATCGTTTGATTCCGTTGACGGACGCAAAAGTTATGCGCATCCGAACGTTGAGCTGGTATTCGGCCAAACCAAACCAATGGACCGTTTTAGTTGGAATTTAATGAGTGTAGTTAGATAAGGTTATTTTTAGCTAATTGGTAAATGTTGGGAGAAATACTGATGAAAAATTGGTTGTGTTTTAGGTTGAGGCTTTCTGTTGGCGAAGCTGTGTATCGAGCGAGTTTAGGACGCCAGGTAAGTAGTGCATGCATGTGTTTTGCCCAAGTGGGCCTACACTGTAGAACTTTAGTGTTTATGTGATTGATTGCGGTGTGTGTGCATATTGTATGACATGCATCATATTTTTTTTAAAACGGGAACGAAATTGATTTTTAGCATGCTTTGATGTATGAGGTGAGACGTGTGGCGGTGGTACCGCGGATCCCGCTAGTGTGTGGGCCGGTGCTTCACCAGTCGCGGATCCTACTCGAGGGGTGGGCCGGCTGGGCCGTCATGCGGCGTGAATGTGTTGACGGTGAGGATATGGGCAGTGGTACCGCGGATCCTACTAGTGTGTGGGCCGGTGCAACACCAGTCGCGGATCCTACTCGAGGGGTGGGCCGGCTGGGCTGTCGCGAAACGTGTGCGTGTGGTAACTGTGGCCCCGTGCTGGGGAGGCTGGGACGGGGGCGACGTGTCAGGGTGTAGAGTGGCGCGAGGTACACCCCTACCCTGATGTGGTTGCCGTGTGGTGATGCGTGGGTGTAGCTTGTGGGCCTCGTTGCTGGGGAGTCCGGGACGGTGACGACGTGTTAGGGTGTAGGGTGGCGTGAGGTTCCTACTTACCCTGGTGCGGCTGCACTACGCGTCACAGATGTGACAACATGAGTGTGAGTGTAGAGACTGCATGTGATAGGATTGCATTGTCGGCTTTTACTTTCATATTGCATTACTTACTGAGCGTTAGGCTTATGTTGTGTGTTCTGTGGTGTAGGTGCTGACGATACCGCTGGTGAGCCTCGAGTGCCTAGTCCTGAGGCGTAGGATGGTTGGCGGCGTGCGACTGTGGCACCGGATGGCGGACTTTTGTTAGGGCGACCCGACCCGTGGATATGGTAGGTTGTGGCCTGGTCGGTTTGTGGGTTTTCTTTCTTTTGCGGTGGTTATGTACGGAGGATGGGATTGATTGTTGTATATGCGTCAGTGTATAGGTGTATATGGAGTGCGTGTGATTTTGGTAACGTACGCGGATATTTTCCATGTTAGAGTATGTTATTTCTCTATACTGAAGACTTTCTTCATTTGTATTTGACGGATTTTCGTCGCCTTCTTACTCTGATTTGGGTTGGGATGATTTCTCTGGATGATGGATAGGTAAATATTGTTGGATTTTGGTGAATTGTGTGCAGGGTTAAATTTTGGGGTAGCCAGTTTTTAGGCGGTACTCTGCCGAAATTTCGGGAGAGGGGTTGAGGTTCGAGAGGATACGAAATAGGTCAAGGTGTGTTTATGATGAATGCTAGAGGAGTTCATATGAGTGTGGATGTGCGGCGTGATCGCAGGTGCGCGGGGCACGCGGCCCTGTGGGTGCACACGGGTCATGCGGCGCCGGGTGAGGGCGTGCGCGCGGACGTGCTGTACAGAGGCAGGGTGCGTGGGGCACGCGGCGCTGTGAGCGTGCGCGAGATACAGTGACGTTGGGTTGGCACCTGTGGCACCGCGGTGGTGTACGCGGGGTGTCGGAGTGGGGACGTGAGTGCTTGGGACCGGACTGGGTAGTTCGTGAGGAGCGCGGGGTTCTTTCCTAGGATTTCAAGTCTTACCGTTTTATCTCAAATTGTTTTAAATGGTTTTCTTTTCCGCTGCGTAGTTTTATGTTGAGGACTTCGTGTTTCCTCTTCGGGACGCGAGTTGTTTTTTTTGAATCGAGTCGAAAAATTTTCATACTCACAAATGTGCTTTCGAAAATGATTTGAAAACGAATGGGGTATTGAATTGAGTTAGTTGTGTCAAGTGTTAGTTTGTGTGTGTAGTGTGTAGATGCACTGTAGTGCACCGGGGATGTGTGGGTTCTAGGGGTGTTACATCGGTTGTTCTTTATGGTCGACACATCAATTGCTTCTGGATATAGCGGTCGACACCTTTAAGGTTCAGTCGACACGTTAGTTGGCTCTGGATCTTAACGGTCGATACCTTCAATCTCTAGTCGACACTTTAAATGGTTTTGTTTTTATCGGTCGATCCCTCTGGTCGACACTTTCCAAGTTCGGTCGCCACCTTCATGTACCGGTCGACACGTTAATTGGTTTTGGATATTCGCGGTCGACACCTTCAAGGTCCGGTCGACACTTTAGTTGGTTCTGGATCTTAGCGATCGACACCTACAATTGCCGGTCGACACTTTAAATGGTTCTGTTTCCATCGGTCAATCCCTCTGGTCTGTTCTTTCCAAGTTCGGTCGCCACCTCCATGTACCGGTCGACACGTTAATTGGTTCTGGATCTTCGCGGTCGACACCTTAAAGATCCGGTCGACACTTTAGTAGGTTCTGGATCTTAGCGGTCGACACCTTCAATTTTCGATCGAGACTTTAAATGGTTCTGTTTCCATCGCTCGATCCCTCTGGTCGACACTTTCCAAGTTCGGTCACCACCTTAATGTACCAGTCGACATTTTGTGATTTTGAGACTGCATTTGTTCGTGTATACTACCATTCAACGTGACAAACATACAATTGTCATCAACTTCGTTCGTTCGAGTGTAATCATTATCATAAACATACATATAAAAAAGGTACCAATATGAAGAAACATGTTAATATCATTCAACAAACAAACATACTTCAAGTTAAAAAAAATGAAACTACTAGTATTCCGTGTTGACAACAATCCAATTGATTCTGAAGTAAAAAAATATGACAATAATAAGGAAACACTCGTACAGAAGACTAATCACTCGTTGGGAGGATCACTAGGATGTGCTGGAGGATCTTCCTCGTCATAATCATCATCCCAATAGACTTTAAGATCTTCAATACTTTGATGGACTTTGGTGAACTGGGCGCGTTCTTCAGCTTCAATCCTATCGAAACGAGTGATGATTAAGTTTTGAAATGTACTCATGGCCATGGCAATGTTGTCTATACACGCTTCAAGGATATTCAGTCTTTCCTCCGGATTGAAAATGCTCCCTCGAGGCATGTCGAAGTGAGGCGCAGGAGGCTGGACTGACTCGTGACCATTATCATCTACATCCATGTGGGATGGTCCAACACTAGATGTACCTAACTGTTCTCCTTTAAATATCTATTCACCTTCAACGTTGAGGATTATTCTCATTCGAGCAAGGGAAGATGTTGTGTAGGTGTCGGTTTTTTTAAGGGTAATGGGATCTCGGTTTTTGGAATTTGTACCTCATTCTTCTCAAAGATCTTTAATAGGACGAGGTTGTATGGTAGAGATTTTGAAGCGTTGTTGAACATTTGAAGCATCCTGTTCAGAATTAGGTATCCTACATTAAATGGTTCACCCCGATAGAGTTTGTAAAGGACATAGAGATTCATCCCACTAACTTGATCTTGATGTCCATCTCGAGGTAACAAGTTATAGGTAATCATGTGATGAAGGATCCTAGCTCACACATTCAAATCTTTAACATTCGGCTTTGGGGGAAGAGATCGGTTTGGTTCCTTGACGATCATCCTTAAAAATTCAGTACCTTCACTCGTTCCTATGAAGTCAGGATCCTTAGCTTCTTCATATTACCTTTCACTAACATTGTTAAATTCACAATCCAAAGTAGCATTTATCGAGAACGGGGTTATCTCAATGTGTTTTCTATACACATAACTCACAATTTTAAGCAGTCTTAGACAATGCTCTAAATTCACATAGAACATTCTTATTAGAGTCTCATAATACGAGCCATCGAAGTAAAATAAGTCATACAGCCCCATAATCTTTAGGGATTCAATCAAATTTAAACTAAATAGCTCCGTAAATTCTACTCTTCGACACAAAATTAATGGCTTGAATTGAAAATCTTGTTGATACCTATCTAAAGCCTCTGCATTTTTGAAGAGTGGAGACGGCCATTGTGACAGAGGTACTTGCTCAGTTTCTTGAGCGGAATTCTTTGATTTCTTTTGGTGAAAGACGACTTTGTTCCGTGATAATGATGTCATTTGAGGTCTAGAGGTTAAATATGATTATTTTTGGAAGAGATTTGTGCGAAAATTTTAAAAGTTAGAAGGAAAATCGCAGGAAAAACTGAAAGGGGTCGCGTGATTAGGGTTTCGACCGACCAGTTTTATTTATAGAGCCAATCAGGTGTTGACTGGTTTTTAAGGCGGTTGACACTTGATTTGTAACCTGACGGAATCAACAGACTAAGGTGTTGACCGATATCAGTATCGGTTGACACGTATGTTGTTTGGAGAGGAAAACAGAGAGTTTGAGGTGTCGACCAAAATTCAAGGCGGTCGACACTTAATTCGTAACCTGAACGAAACAACAGACTAGGTGTCGACCGGTATTATTATCGGTCGACACGTATGTTGTTTGGAGAGGAAAACAGAGCGATTGAGGTGTCAACTGAAATTCAAGACAGTCGACACTTGATTCGTAACCTGAACAAAACAACAGACTAGGTGTCGATCGGTATTATTATCGATCGACACGTATGTTGTTTGGAGAGGAAAACAGAGAGTTTGAGGTGTCGACCAATGTCATAAGTGGTCGACACTTGAAAATGAGATTTCAATTTTATCACCTCTCAATTCTAATCAGACCTAAACGAACACGAATATAATTAACGTACTTCGTGAAGATATCGGCTAATTGATCTGAAGAACTTAAGAACTCTTTGACATTGTTTCTTTCAAATTGATTTAACTCTTATTTAATGGCTAGTATCCAATTTTACATATTTAGATAATCAAGCAATTACATAGATTACCATGAGCATAAATTGCAATTACAATTTCTTCAATGTAATATGTCCATAAATTACAAGTACAACTTTAATTACAAAATACAATGGTTGTACATCGTTTCACATTATAAACTATAATATCCGTTGGTGCATAAAATAAAAATGTTCTATTAGTTTAGCAGTCTTCATCGATGGCCTTGTGTTGTGGATTCCTGCACGAAATGACAGTTACATTAGAACATTTCATAATGAAAGTTTGTTTATGAGAACAATAGGTGAAAAATGTACATGCGTCCCGTCAAATATTTGGAATCTCATAAATGTGCCATGCGAAGTGGCAGCGCCTGAAGTCAATCTCATCTCAGTACATGTGTGTTTGTTATGCCCCCGACGCCGATATTTACCACAGAACATCATAGCTTTCTTCTTCGAAACTCTCGAAGTAGACGGCTCATCGACGTCGCCCACTCTTTTCTTTTTTGGCCTACTAAGTTGACGCCTTCACTCGGGCAGAACGATTGGGGTCTGATCAATGCGTTCCGGCCACATTTGTTGGCCATTAATGGGCCGAATAAAGTTTGAATACATCGCCAAATATGTAGCACGATGATAGCATTGATGTACAAACTGTTCCAGCGGCCGTCTCATGAAATTAATGCATAGAATGACAACAGTATATTGTTCATTGCCATTGCTGACCTCAGATCGTGCATCTCCGGCTACATCAACACTCCAATTTTTAGCGACCTCTTTTAGCTTGTCCAGCTGTTTTCTAATCTTCGGACACAGCTATCAGTTACCTTCAGCATCTGGTCGTATTTTTTTACAATGCGAGTCATCAAGTTCTTTCGAATCATTTCGATCATAGTCATGATCGGTTTGTCCCTGGCCGGCAATATAGCTGCATTGAAAGACTCGCACAAATTATTCAGCTTCAAATCACACTTGGGAATTGGAGAAAATGTATGAGTAGCCCAATGGGATATCGGTACTCGTCGAAGCCATGCGTGGGCATCCTTGTCTAGGTCATAAACTTTTTTCATTGCTATCCCGAAATATTTCTTCGTGGTTGCCCTTGCTGCAGTCCACATCGCATCTCTATATGCTTTGTCTCCATATCGTCCTTTGAAGTTTGCATACATATGCCGAAGGCAGAAGCGGTGCTTGGTTAAAGCAAATGTCTCCTCCACAGCAGTTGACAACCCCGCAATTTAAAAAAAAAACAAACTCAATATAAAAATAATAATACTAATAATAATACTACATACCTTTTGTCGATCAGACACAATTGTCCATCCTCGTCCGTTGTTAGTGCCTAAGTCGTCTTGCAATAACTGCAAGAACCACTTCCACGAGTCCTTACATTCTGACTCCACATTGGCCATGACAATGGAATATATGTCATTCTTGCCATCAATACTGACAGCGGTGAGCAATTGGCCGGGACAGCAACCCTTGAGATGACATCCATCTAAACAAATAATAGGTCTGCCCCGCTCCAGCAAACCTGTCTTGCAAGCAGCCATACATATGTACAACATTTCAAATATCATCTTCCTATCTCGCCCCTCACCCACCACGTTACCATGTATTTTCACTTTGCTCTCCGAATTTGATCTCAATATTTCTTCTGAGTATGCACGGAGTTGCTTGAATTGTTCTTCTCCCTTCCTATAATTGATTTCTTTTGTTTTGCTTCTTGCTCTTTTGGCAAGACTAGGCATAATGTTCACCCTATGTTCCTTTCTTACCGTCTCGATAATAGAAGAAATTTCCCAGTCCGATTGACTTTTGAACCAATCTGAATATTGTACTGCCAACCAATTTGCCGAAGCGTGTCTATTATCAATTGTCCTTGCACAACTGTGATCTCTAACGTAAGATTTTATTTGGAATGTCAACTGATTTTGCATTACTGAAACATGCAGTCGCCAATTGCATCCTCCTTGACACTCTGCAATGAGTCTCGTCCTCTCACTTTTAACGAATTTGATATCAAATCCATTTTTCAAAGCATAATCTCGTATTTCGTCTCGAATGGGCTGTAAAGAACTATATTGTCTACCCAAAGCAAAATCATCCAAATTATCTTCCCTTACTTGTACACTTTGCGTCTCATCATCATCCGACCTCAACGGTGATCGAAGCTCATCGTCTAGTGTTTGCGATATTGAATGCACCTCTATTTCGCCATCACCATCTAGGTGATCGAATGCATGAATATTACCGTATATGGGAGGGTGCTCTTCCGAATACCATTCTATGTTTGCATGCTCATTTGCATCAACCAATCTCTCGGCCATTTATGACGATAATCTGCAAAGATCGAAAAGAAAAAAACATGGTATTAGCAAACAGATAGATAAGACGCACTGTCGGAGGGTGGTGACCCTCCGCTCTCATTGCAAATACATAGATCGGACGCACTGTCGGAGGGGGGTGACCCTCCACAATCGGGCAATCGGACGCATGTCGGAGGGTCACCACCCTCTGCTCTCTAAAATTAAGGAGATCGGATGCACCCTATGAGGGGGATGACTGTCCGCTCGGTGAAATTCACAGAGATCGGACGCACTCTCTGAGGGTGGTGACCGTCCTCTCTGTGAAACTTTCAGATTTTCCACTTTAACTACCTAAAAATTGAACTACAATATTCATAATTGATAGAATATAACCTAAACTGAAGTAAATTTCGGTCGATTTTCGGCAAAAAAATGGTGATGGTCCGAGCGGAAATCGCGAGCTGTCGATAATATTCCACGAAAAATTAGGTTGGGGTTATTATATAATCGACCGAACGAACGTACTCTTAGAGGGTGTTGACCGTTCGCTCTAGACATAATTTGTACAACGAATGGACGGTGCTATAGAGAGTCCGTCCGTTCTCTAACGGACGGACTGTGTTTTCAACAGTGCGTCCGTTTGACGGCAAAATTCTAAAACAGACGCACAATGGTAAAATTCAAAAACGGACGGAGATCGGACATCCGACAAGGTTTATTTTGTTAGTTTTTCAATAAGTTAAGGTTTGATTTGTTCAAATTTATACTTTAGGGTTTGAAAATTTCAACCCCAATAGTTTAAGGTTTAAATTGGTAATTTTCCTTGATAAAAATACTGCATCATATTATAAATCATGAAAATAAAAAATTACTTGCACTAAAACTTAATGACGTAAAAAAAACATTTCCAGCTGTTTGTGCTTCATTCTTTACTGAGCTGCGAGTTAGTGTTTGAAAATTTGATACGTAATATAGTATCAATAATATTTATAGATATTTTATTAATCACTTATTTAATTTCAATAGTATGAAGTGCACATTCTAATTTTATATCTTTTCTTTTACCTTGTGTTAATTTTAGAAATGGAGTTATTATTGTTGTAATTTGAGTGTAGAAAGAGTATTTATTAAATGTTTTAAATAAATATTTTGCATAATCTTGCAGAGGTTATTACAACATTGTTGAATGTCACAATAACATTGTAAGCAGTTTATTAATATTATTTTGCTAATTAATGTTTGTTTACTGATTGGCCATTATTGGGCAGAATATTTTGATTTTAATACGCTGAAAAGTTTATGACACTTAAAACTCATCAGGAATAAAATGACTTTAGCTACTCTTAGATATGACAAACGAGTTGACTGAATCGAATTCACTCGAGTCGAACTTATCAAGTCTAACAAGTTAAAGGAGCCGAGCCTAAAGAGCTTACCGAGTTAAATTCATCTCGCAAGCCACGAGTTAAACATGCCGAGCCGGCTCAACGAGCCTTAATGAGTCAAACCTAATAAACTGAACGTATATAAATATTTTGAACTTATATTAAATTTAAAAAAAAGAATTATTTAAAATTATAATAATTATATATCAACGATATTTACTTATTTAATTTAAAAATTAGTTATATTAAGGTATATAAAATTGAATGTATTAATTAAAAAATTATTGAGACTATGCAATAAAAAATATCACATAAATATCATTAAACGTATTTTGACTTATAAAAAAAATTACAATTTGAAAAAAATTGTAAATTTGAAAAAATTACAAATTTGAAAAAAAAATTATTTCAAATTATAAAAGAAGTTCAATAAAAAGAATATCTAGTCTTCAACGTTCAACTGCGTAAACTTTTCAAGAATTTCATCATTTTGTTGTTGATCTATTGTCTTAGAGTCGGCCCAATATTTGATACAAATGAGCGCTTCCACAAGTTTAAGTGCAAGTTTTCCTATTCGTTCATCATAAACACGTTCACCTACACTAAAAGCAGATTCCGATCTTATAGTTGAAACATGAGGTGTTAGTAGATTATGTGTCATTATAGAAAGAATAAGATATGTGGTACAATGTCTTTTCCACTAATCGAAAATATCAAAATTCTCATATCGAGAAAATTGATAACGAGTTTCACATTAAATATTGAATTTATTTGTAGAAAAAATATAATAATTTGCAGTTTGTAATTCACTTCATATATCATTAATACTATATTATTAACTAAAACTACTATCACCACCACCACCATTACTGATGTGCCCCAAAGGGCTATCACTCGATCACAAACCAAAGCACAAGCTTTATCAAACTTATTCACTAACAAATTCAATTCTTTTGCAGGTATTAACAGCTTCGAATGAGATCTGAGCATAAAGGACAAACATCAACCCTTGCACTTGTTATCGTGTGAATTAAAGATGGAAGCACACGAAGAAGAGATTTGTCTCCCTTGAAATTAAATTGTAACCAAACTTTTATTTAGCAAACATTCACCCTTATGTTTTTGTTGGCAAACATTCGCCCTCATGTAATGCTTTATAGTTACATGCATCCTTAAACATTAGGATTAGATGTATGTTAGGTTAGATGATGGTTGGAAGCAACAATTGGGCCGAAGCCTAGCAGCACATTAATGCAACAATTGACTTAAAGCTTGAAGAGTGTTGTGATGTGCAAATAGGTCAAGAATGGCCAAGCATGTGGCCCCATTTTGAAGCCCAAGCCCATTCACAACCTTCAGCCACCCTATGTCTATAAATGCATGGCTATTGGTGGTTGTAAAGGTTATTAAATTTATGAGAATAGTCCCTTTTGTGTCCAGTCAAAACAACTATGAAGATTGGTGAACGGTAAGACTCGGTTTGGTCAAGAACCGAGAAGGAGTGCATCTTATTTGAGCTTTCAAGCCCGAGGTTGTTTGAATAGCCATTGTTCCACTCTTCTTCCCTCTCTTTACGGAGCAGGATACATGAAAAGAGTGACCAATAACTGGTTCCGCTTGCTGCCATCTTCCTTTGGAAGATCGTTATGCCGAGAGCCTAAAATATTGCTCATCGGACAGCATTTGGTTGTCTTTCGTAATCTTTGATTTTCTACTCATCTTTGCATCCGTTCTGTTTGTGGGTAGAACATGACCTATTTGAGGGTGGAATCGTGTCATGTGGTTCAAAGCCATGGGGATAACTTCTTTTGAATGTCAGTAAACGAGTGGATTGATTTTTTTTACACATTTTTGTAGTGGATTAATTTTGGTTTGCTGGTTTTGGAAAAGTAAAAAAAACTGGTCATGTTTCCCAGTTCTTGTTGTAATGTTGCTTGTTATTATTGTGTCTAACATATAAAAACCTGTTTAATCTTGAACATTACCTTTAAAATCGGGAATCGTGGGATAACTTGTTGGACAAAATTTAGAAAGTTGGATCTTATGTTTTAGTGGTAAACCTAGAAACTCGAAACCATTTCTTCTTTCTGTTCTACTGTTAGGTGCTTTTTCGAATTTGGTTTTTCTGTACAACCTTTACTCCAACATGTTTAATGATCTCTCAAGGTTATTGTTTAATGATCCCATTGATTGGCTAATGTTTTAAAGGGAGGTGTAGGTGGTATGTGTCTGTTGCTGCACCATTGGAAAAACAATTCTGCTACTGCTGTGTACTTACTGATTTCATTCAGTTTTTGTGCTGATATTGTTGCCTAGTGCATCATTTCATGTCTGCTAGCATCTTGATGTCACTACTTTTGAAGAATACTATGTTAATCTCTGTTTTACTAGCTTAATCGAATATCTTCTTTGATTTGTACACGCACCAGAGCTCACTGTGATTATCTTAGTGTTGTGATCGAAACAAGTTTACTGCATGCTTTGAGGATAAATGTGTTGCTTTGTGATATGTGCATAAAATGAAATCCATGCTTATATGAATGAGCTAATGCACTTGTAAATTTTTATGCAAAGTTCATAAGCTGTTCTAGTGAATTTGACTCTTTCAACTTAAAACGACCATAACTTTTGCTACGGCTGTCCGATTTTTGCCCGTAAGATATCAAATCGAAGCTCTCGACGAGCTGCCAGCACTAAAATTTAGTTGGTCATTCTTTCGAGGCCCAAATCCTTCGTTTAAGGCCTCATTTTGCAGTCCAAAGTTTTTGGTGCATTTCAAGCACTCTACGTTCACTACTTTTCTCCTTCCTAACACTTAGGATTAACGTAAACGTAATTAAATTTCTCTCCTAAAACTTTAGGAAGTCACATGAAGACTTGAAGTGGACTCAACCGAGAGGCAAACCAAAATATGACTCAAGAACCGAACTGGGTTAAGGAAGTTCCCCAAATCGAGACTCGTACCCATCAAGAGGGAGAGTCCAACCTTTAAGGACAATTAAATAGCCTTAATGGCAAAGTTAGTAATCTCGACCAACAACTCAAAGACTTAACCCTTGGTATGAAATACATAATGGAAAACCTCAACAAGAATAACTCTCGAGAACCCTCTCGAGATAACCTACCTAGGATGAGATCTGAGTACCCTAGAAGAATCGAATACCCTCTCAGGAGATTCCCTGACCAGGATCCTTCCCCGAGGAGTGAGAGGCCAGCAAATCCAAGTAGGAGGTTCCAAAACTTTGACTATCATGATGAGGATGAGTGGACCTGAGATAAAGAAGAGAATTTTCAGTCATGCCGTCGAAAGGACTTAAACGATCTCAGGAACGTAAGTTGCATGTTCCGCCATTCAATGGCGCATGCGATGGTAATACCTTTCTAGATAGGATAGATAAAATAGAGAAAGTCTTCGACTACTATGAATATTCAGATAAAGTTAAGATCCCACTAGTTTTGGTAGAGCTCACGGGATATGCAGCCTTCTGGTGGTCCAACATTAAATCCCAAAGACAGAAGATAGGAGACGACCCTTTCACCACTTGGAGAGTAATGAAATCCCTCCTGACCAAGAGATTCATATCTACCCAATACTGACAAGAGCTATTCTTACAAATTCAGAACCTAAGACAAGGAGGTTGATCCGTTGAAGAATACCTTACTTTGAGACCCTTAGGATTCGTGGAAATATGGACGAACCTGAAGAGCAAGTGCTTGCATGATTTATTCGAGGGTTGCACCAGGATATAAGAGACACTGTTGAGCTGCATCCCTTAGAGTCCCTTGACGTGGTAGTACAGATGGCTATGAAGGTAGAGCGTCAACTTAGTAGGAAGAGAAAAACTAGTTTCATCTAGAAATTTCCACTCAAGACAACTCCTAAGATCACCCCTCTGCAACCTGAACCAAACAAAACTTTCATTAAAGCTGAGGTAAAGAAACTTTTTCCATGTAATTGGCCACCCAAAGAATCAAGTAATAAAATCCTAGTAGAAAGTGCCAATCCCCCTAGATCGTAAGATTTTAAATGCTATAAGTGTCATGGCTTGAGTCATTTCATGGCTTAGTATCCTAATAGACGAGTGATGATCCTCCAGGAGGACACTAGAGAGTTTACGAGCGAAGACGAGCGAGAAGGTGTAAAAGAAGATAAAGAGGAGAGTGACTCCCAAGAAGACGTTTTCCACGTACTTGAAGGACCCATGCTTATGGTCAGAAGACGTGTTCTCGTAACTAAGAATTCTGGAGAAGATTGTCAGCGTGAGAACATCTTCCATAGTAGATGTCTCATCAAGGAAAAGTTATGTTATCTTATTATAGACGGAGATAGTTGTGCTAACGTAGCCTCCACGGAGTTAGTGACCAAGTTAGGCCTACAAACCACTACTCACCCACACCCCTACAAGGTATGATGGCTAGATGGTAGGGATGATGTCAAAGTTACCAAGCAAGTGAAAGTTGAATTCGCCCTAGGGAAGTATAAGGACACGGTCCTCTGTGATGTTGTGCCTATGAGTGCAAGTCATTTACTCTTAGGCCGACCCTGGCAGTTTGACCGAAGAGTAAACCACGATAGCTACACTGACTACTATTCCCTTAAGTTTGAAAGAAAGACCTTTAATTTTTCTCCCATGACCCCCTAACAAATATCTAGAGATGACGTTGTAAGAAAGGAAGTCAAGGACAAGGCTACCTTATTCATAACTAAGAAGGAATTAGAAACATCCATGCGTAGAGGAGATCCTCTGATTTTGCTACTTTTTCGGGATAGAGTTATAGAACTAGGAGTTATTCCTGAAGCCGTTAAAACTTTACTTAACCAGTTGCAAGATGTGTTCCCAGAAGACTTACCTCAAAGTCTACCACCCTTGCGTGACATTGAACACCAAATTGATCTCCAACTCGGGGCCGTGCTGCCTAATAGACCACCATACCGAATGAACCCCGAAGAAACCAAGAAACTGCAAGACCAAGTACAATAACTTTTGGACAAAGGTTACATAAGAGAGTCCATGAGTTCTTGTGCAGTATCTTCCTTATTAGTTCTCAAGAAAGACGGCACCATGAGGATGTGTGTCGATAGCCGAGCCGTGAACCAAATTACTGTCAAGTATAGATTTCACATCCCCAGGCTCGAGGACATGCTAGATGAGCTCAATGGAGAATCCATTTTCTCTAAAATATATCTTAAGAGCGGCTATCATCATATCAGGATAAAGGAAACCGACGAATGGAAGACAACCTTTAAGACAAAATATGGATTTTTTGAATGAATGGTAATGTCTTTTGGTTTATCTAACGCCCCAAGTACGTTAATGAGACCCATGCACCATGTGCTTAAAGATTATTTAGGAAAATTTATCGTGGTATATTTCGATGACATCTTGGTATATAGCGTGGATCTCACTCAACATCTCTCCCACTTAACTCACTCTTCCAGACCCTTAAAAATGCTAAGTTATTTGGTAACTTAGGAAAGTGCTCTTTTGCACAGGACAAGGTATACTTTCTGGGATTTGTCATCTCAAAGGACGGGATGGAAGCGGACAAAGAAAAGATAAACGCCATCAAGGATTGGCCTACACTGAATTCTATCACAAAAATACGTAGCTTACATGGTCTAGCCTCATTTTATAGAAGATTCATCAAAGACTTCAGTTCAATAGTTGCTCCACTTACCGATTGCACCAAGAAAGAAAAAGAATTCTCTTGGACCTCGGCGTGTCAAAAGAGCTTTGACCTCATCAAAGACAGATTATGTCATTTCCCTGTACTTGTCCTACCGGATTTCAACAAGGTCTTTGAGGTCAAAAGTGATGCATCTGAGTCGGCATAGAAGCAGTGCTTATACAAGATGGCAAACCCGTGGCATATTTTAGTCAAAAGTTGATAAGACCATACTAAATTATTCCACCTACGACAAAGAATTCTACGCAGCTATACGTGTTTTACTTCCTACCACGAGAATTTGTTATCAACACTGACTACCAGGGTCTAAGACATATCAAGAGTCAACATAAATTGAACAAGAGGCATGCCAAGTGGGTGGAGTTTTTAGAAAAATTTCCATACACCCTTAAGTATTTGAAAGGAGAGAATAATGTTGTGGCCGATGCACTCTCTAAGAAGAGCATTCTACTCACCGAATTAGGAGTTAGGTTCTTTGGCTTTGAATGGATTAAAGACAGCTATGAAACCGACCATGATTTTGGACCTTATTACATCAAGTGCATGGACGCATGGACAAGGCCGAAGGCGAATATCACTTCATGGATGGCTATTTGGTTAAAGCGGGAAAGTTGTGCACTCCCCAAGGAAGCTTAAGACGATGCCTAGTAAAAGAAGCTTACTGCAGAGGCCTAGCAAGTCACTTTGGAGAGAAAAAGACCCTAGAATCGCTTAAGGAACACTTCTATTGGCCTTACATGGTGAAAGATGTGCATTGCATGGTGGAGACATGCATGATTTGCAAGAACGCTAAAAGTAAAGTTATACCTCAAGGCTTATACATGCCCTTACCCATCCCATCACATCACACCCTTGGGTAGAGGTTAGTATGGATTTCGTTTTAGGACTACCCCAGACCGCTCAGAATAAGGACTCTATAATGGTGGTCGTGGATAGGTTCTCTAAGATGGCACATTTCCTTCCTTGTGCCACGTTCGATGACTCTGTCTTAATAGTTGACCTATACTTTAAAGAGATCATTCGCCTACATGGTATACAACGTTCTATAGTGTTGCACAGAGACACTAAATTTTTGAGTGCCTTTTGGACCACTTTGTGGAAAAGATTGGGGACTAAGTTGTGCTTCAGCACTTCTTTTCATCCCCAGACCGATGGTCAAACGGAAGTCGTCAACCCCTAGGTACCCTCTTACGCAATGTTGTAGGTAAGAAACTATCTAACTGGGTTATAGTACTTCCAAGCTTAGAGTTTGCTTACAACTGCACCTTTCCCACTACTCAGCAATCGCCCTTTGAGGTTGCCTATGGATTTAATTCATATACACCGTTAGATCTTGTTCCCTTACCTTTTACAGACTTAGCTAATCCATCAGGAGAGGACAAGGCTGAACAAATTAAGGAATTGCACGAGACTGTACGAAAAACCATCGAGAAGAGCAATGAAAAGGTAGCCAAACAAGCTAATAAAGGACGAATAGAAGTTATCTTTAATGAAGGAGACTTAGTTTGGTTACACCTGAGGAAAGAAAGGTTCTCTGCTAAAAGGAAATCTAAGCTAATGCCTAGAGCAGAAGAACCATTCAAGCTGTTAGAAAGAATCAACAATAACGCCTATAAGATAGAGCTACTAGGCGACTATGGAATTTCCTCCACCTTTAATGTCCAAGATCTCTCTCCATACAAAGGAGACGATGATGACATTGAAGAGACCCCGTTAATGGATTTGAAGTCAAATCCTCAATCACCTGGGAAGGATGATGTGCCCCAAAGGGCTATCACTCGATCACAAACTAAGACACAAGCTTTATTAAACCTATTCACTAACAAATTCAATTCTTTTGTAGGTATTAATAGCTTCGAATGTCTCTTTAAGAACTTGAAATGATATCCGAGCACAAAGCCCAAAGATCAACCCTTACACTTACTATCGTGGGAGTTAAAGATGGAAGCACATGAAGAAGAGATTTGTCTCCCTCGGAGATAAATTGTAACCAAACTTTTATGTGGCAAACATTCGCCCTTATGTTTTTGTTAGCAAACATTCGCCCTCATGTAATGCTTTATAGTTGCATGCATCCTTAGGCATTAGGATTAAATGTATATTAGGTTAGATGGTAATTGGAAGCAACAATTGGGCCGAAGTCTAGCAGGATATTGATGCAACAATTGACCCAAAGCTTGAAGAGTGTTGTGGTGTGCAAATAGGTCAAGAATGGCCAAGCATGTGGCCCTCTTTTGAAGCCCAAGCTCATTCCCAACCTTCAGCCACCCTAGGTCTATAAATGCATGGCTATTGGTACTTGTAAAGGTTGTTGAGTCTATGAGAATAGTCCCTTTTGTGTTCAGCCAAAACAACCATGAAGATTGGTGAATGGTAAGACTCGGTTCGATCAAGAACCGAGAAGGAGTTCATCTTCTTTGAGCTTTCAAGCCCGAGGTTGCTTGAATAGTCATTGTTCCACTCTTCTTTCGTCTCTTTACGGAGCAGGATACACAAAGAGAGTGGCCATTAACCAGTTCCACTTGCTGCCATCTTTCTTTGGAAGATCGTTATGCCGAGAACCTAAAATATTGCTCATCGGACAGCATTCGGTTGTCTTGCGTAATCTTTGATTTTCTGTTCATTTTCACATCCGTTCTGTTTATGGGTAGAACACGACCCATTTGAAGGTGGAATCGTGTCAATTACTATTACTAAGATAACTCTCGGTATGTAGAGGTAGTGAATTATAACGATTAACATTGAAATATTTTGTTTTATAAGAAAAAGATAAATTAGCAACTCTATTTGTTATGTCATCATTAGTAATTAAAGGTTCAATACATAAATTTATAAAAATCATATTGATCATAAGACGTACTCCCTTTAACTTAAAATTAGGATCCATAATGCATGCATAACAAAAAATAAGAGGAATGTTATGACAATATTTTTAAATTTTTATTTTTGTTTTATTAAGAATATTAATAAATTCATCAATTTGTCGATATTTTTGTAAAATTCAATCTACAAAAATAAAAAGAATAATATTAGAAGTGAAATAATAAATTCCAGAACATTGATTTTTAGTATCATTAATGGTTTTAAAAAAATCAAGAAATATATTAAAAATATCACAACTAGATTTGTCAAGATTAATACTTTCCATCTTATCATTAATAAAAGTACAAATAACTTACCAATATAGCCTATCATTTTGCAACATCAAATAAGTTGAATTCCACATATTATTTACATCGATTTTTAATTTTTTTTGTTTAAGTGGGACAGCTCTACAAAAATCTTTATATTTTTGTTTTCTCGAATTATACTTAATAATATAAGAAATTAGGAAACTAATTAATTTAATATGAGGTGAAATATATAGCATACCACCTTTAACAACTAAATTTAAAATATGACACACACATCTCATGTGAAAAAAAGAACCACGAGCAACATCTAATTATAAATAATCATTAAATTGAGAAAGATGCTTAAATATGTCCTAAGATGGGTAGAGTTTTGAGCCTCAAAAGAAAACAACTAGCTGTTGAAGAAAGTTTTTAGCCGCACATGCGAGCGTGGATCAAATCTTCAGCATCCGACGTGTTGATTCTTTGAATGGGTAAGTTTTGTTATTCCTTCTTTAGTTGAAATCCAGATTGGAGTGAGGTTGAGCAGGTGAGAATTCAAATTTGAAAGCTGATGAGATTTCAAAAAAATGGGAAGGTGTTTTGGACATCACCTTTGGCTTCGCCGTTTTGTCCATTTTTGTGCAGCCCAAGTTGTTGGTTGGCTATCTTCCATGAATGCTGGGTCATGTCCACATTTGTATGCGCCACCTTTAGATTAGGCCCACCTTTTGTGAGTGCATAGCTGGTCCTATAATGATCGATGTATTTTCTTCTAGCGGGCTTCCAATGAGGTCCTTTAGCCACCATGCTATCTTAGATAACTATCGTGCATGAATGCTAAATAATATAATGTTTATAAAAAATTACAAGAAGGTTAATGTTTGTCAAAAACCAAAGCAAAATACCAAGTGTTCTCGGTTACAAATTCCCTCTTGAATGTATGATGATCTGTCAAGCGGCTTCCATGATAGAACATGTGTCGGCTTGTCCATGTCTAAGGAATTTGGCTACTCTAGGCATTGAAAGAGACCTTCACCAGCAAAATTAGCAAACTTGTTCCTTAAAATTAGCAAAATTAGCAAACTTGGACGTTCGTGTTTGTGCCTTGGTTTGGGATCAAGTTATCGGTTTATGAGGTATATCATCCTCTTCGAGTGAGTCAGATTTGACGCGCCACGAGACCAGCAAGACCTGAGTTCAACCCACAAAATGTTAGTAGCTTTCTGTAACGCCCCGATTTAAAAATCCTTAATTTACAACTTAATTTGAAATCCTATAAATTTTTTTTCAAAATTTAATTTAAAATCGAACGTTAAATTTGCAACTTAAAACATTTTTTTTTAAATCTTGAATGAAGATCATTAAATGCGCGGAAGATGTATTTAAAATGATAATTAAACTTATTCAAACTAAATGCATAATCATAACTAATTCATAAAAACTCTAATAATAAAATTCAACATAATTTATTCGGAGTTAAAATAAAAAATCGAAATACTTTTAAAAACTGAAGCATAATATTTTAAATTCCTTTCTCGGGAAAATCAACGTCTCTTCTGTATGCTCGTTTGTCATTGAGAGATTCTCGATTGCAGCTAGTTACTATTCAGATAAAAACTTATCTATATCACAAAATTATTCAAAATATGAGAATTAACTCAGTAAGCAAAAATACGTGTAATGGTTAAAAATTTACATTTCCTTTTACAGAATCTTGATTACAGAACTAGTTGGTACTTATTTCCCAACCTTAGACTCAGTCATCTCATTGTCGTTCAAGTTTTGTCAACTTACTTTTGATCAAGCTCACCATCTCATTGTCGTTCAGGTTTTGCTATCACGTCAGTACCATTAATGTTCAAGCTCCCCATCTCATTGTCGTTCAGGCTTTTGTTATCATATATTTTCCGTCAATTCCATCATTTTCATGCACATACAATATGTCCTACCAATTTTATCTTTATACTATTCTAAGTTAATAACGAAACATGTTTACTCAAATATCAACTCGTGTAATAAAATAATTTATAAGAAAATAATATAATATCTTGTGATGTAAGGACATAGCCAAAACATGGAAAAACTGTATTTTTACTTACTTGGATTCCGAGCTGTATCATTATTGGGATTCGTTTGATATTCCAAATAATATCCAGCTCATATAGAATCTTTGGTATTAAATTTCTACTTAATAAATCTAATTTCAAATAAATTTGAGCAGAAATTCCTTACGTTGTTCTCTTGAGTCGGATCGGGTTGGTTGGATCGGTTCGGATGACTTCCAGGATCTTTTCTACCTAATTCAAATGTCGATATTAAAATTCAACTTAATTAATTCCAACTTAAAAGAATTTGGACAGAAAATCCTTACCGGTTTAATTTTAGATCGGTTCGATCAGATTCGGGTCGAAATTTGGTTTGGGTTTGGTTCGAGTGAAGAGTGTCGGTTCGGGTTAACTGGGTCAGTCTAGGTCAATTGGGCCGGTCCTGGTCAACTGGGCCGATCCGGTCAACTGGGCGGATCTAGATCAATTGGGCCGATTCGGGTCAACTCGGCTGGTCTTGGTCAACTGGGCCGCTCCGGGTCAACTGGGCCGAATCAGTTTTGTTCAGCTGGTCCTTCTAAAAAAAACTGGTTCTGGTTTTTAAATAAAACCAACTCCTTTCCTTTTCCTGTTCTGCCGAGAGAGAGAGAGAGAGAGAGAGTGAGTGAGTGAGTGACAAGAGATCGAGAGCGAGCGAGAGCGAAAACGAGAAGGACAGAATGAGGGAGAGCTTACACTTTTAAGGGTAATCGTTTGATCAAAGGGTGCTCTCTGGTGTCGCGAAGTGAAGCTCAACCAAGAGGGGTTTTGCCGTGTCGGAGAGCCTTGTAGTGTCGGAGGCCAGGGTAACTACTTTTTCTCTTCTTGCAGAACTCGGGAGGGACAGCTGATGTTCTTTCCTCCTTCATGAGTACCTCTATTTATAGGAGAGGTTTCCACCCCGCTTCTCTAAGATTTTCGAGTTTCACTCGGATTTCCCGGTTGTTATCTTATTGGCGCTAGATTTTTGATTGAGTGGTTATTCAGTTAAATCCTAAACACTTCCCTCATAACGTCCAGGTTCATCTCGGATTTATTGCTGAAAATCAGGAATCCGATCTCTAAATCGGATTTTCAAAGATATTATCTTAATAGAAATCCAATCTTCTTTTGTACCGTGATAATTTTTAGGCTAGATTCATTGGATTTGTTTTGTTAAAATTCGGGTTGTGATTTAAGAAATTTGAATTTGAATTTTCAGATTATGTTTGATTTGGAAATTTTAAACTTTGAAATTTGAATATTGAATTGATTTGGGAATTTCTGAATTTGAAAATAATCTGAAACCCTACATTGTTACAAGCTCTCCTATTTAAAAGAAATTTCGTTCTTAAAATTTAAAGTGTTACCTGAACAGCTCTGGGTAGACCTTTCTCATGTCCTCTTCTCTTTCCCAAGTTGCCTCTTCCATGCTTTTATTCCTCCATAGAACTCTAACAAGTGAAACCTTCTTATTCCTTAATTCTCTTTCCTCTGACTCCAGAATTTGAATCAGCCTTTCCTCGTAAGATAGATCTGGGTTGTTTGTCAAGTCAGGAGATCTCATCGATAAAATGTGCGAGGAATCAGAAATATATTTATTCAACATCGAGACATGAAAGACATTGTGCACGTGTTTGAATGAATCTGGCAAGTTCAGCTGATACGCGACTTCTCCCACCCTGTTTGAGATTTCAAA